>VDFB02270651.1:163586239-163738923 GCA_007258455.2 Sequoia sempervirens | reverse complement strand
AATTTTTCAAAGTTTGGTTATTTGTTTGATTCCTACCCATCTGTGGAAAAATAAAAGAGGAACAATAGTTGTTTGGAGTCTCAGTTGAAGGGAAATGAATGAGAACTTAAATAAACAAGACTCTATTTATGTAGGAATGAAAAATACCCATGAATCCTCTTCAACCATTGAAATCTTGGAAGGCGATTAAAATTGGCCCCAACATGAGGTCTCTACTAACCCCTAAGATTGTGATGGGGAGAAATTCCCTATATTGGCTTATGAAAATAATATGGTAGATCCTTTGTTTGAGTGATAAGGATAAATCTTCCCTCATCCCTTGTGGCCTTATTTTCTATGAAAATGAGTGAATTATAATTCTAAAATACTAATAGGATATATTTAGTTTTGGTTGTGAATTGTTCCCTTTCTCCATCTTACCCTAAACAACAAGGTAAAGTAAAATGTTACCAAAATATAAAGAAGGAAGAAAAACAACTGATGTTAGTGTAGATTCAAAAATGGAGAGGTTTCACTTGAGAAACATAATCTAAGGAAGTGGCATGAGAAGTTGCTAATGGAAGACAAAAGCCATTAGAAATTTACCTTCTCGAAAGAAATCTAGAAAGTAAGATATTATAAGCTTGGAATATTATGGGGCTCAACATCCTTTATAAATATAATATTCTTAAGAACTATCTAAAAGATCTAATGCGGATAATATATTTTTCTTTAGGAAAACTAAAATGTAGATATAAATAAAAATTTGTGGTATTTTATTGATTTTCATGTCATGTCGATGGGAATCATTTGTTTATTAAGGGTACTCCTTTGTTCATGAACAAAGATTATTTAAATATTCATTTATTCACAAAATCATCGATGATTATTATATTTGACCGATGTTTATGCTTCAAATTAACATGCCCTTAGAAAATTTTGTGGGAATACTTGAGCAATTTTAAGAAATATTATATGAATCTTAGATGGATAGTGGTAGGGGATTTTGACTCTCCTCTATATCCACCTAAAAAATTGGGGGGTGACTAACTTCTTGAATAGTATGGTGGATTTGGATAACTTCCTTACAATAAGGGTTCTTATGAATATCAAGTTAGAACACTCATCCACATGGTCAATAAAAGCTAGCCAAAACCCCCACTTCTTCTAATTTTCCTAACTTGGATGGTTTGACCTTTTGGCTCTTAGAAAATAGGATATTAGCATTGTCCTCTATTGTTGACTTGGGAGAATGAGTACTAGGAAAGGATATTACCCTTTAAAGTTTGAAGTATGTGTGCTTTCACCCAAAAATCAAAGAAAATTATAGAAAACTAGTGGCACTGAGGTGGAAGGAACATCAATGTACAAGATTGTCAACAAAATTAAAAATATTAAGAATAATATTGAAAAAATTGGAACAATAACATAAATATTTTTTGGTAAAATTGGAGGCTAAGAAAAATTCAAGCTATTTGTAAAGAAATAGGCACTAATATAGAGGATTTATAAAGAAATTTTCTACCCCTAACATAGAACAATTCAAAGAGATGATCTCTTGGTTTCCACCCTAATATTCTTTTTCCTAATGATATTATGGAGATGAGACATGCAATATTAGAAATGAGGTTAGAGATGGAGTGTCTTCTCTTTTGACCAATACAAAGTTATTGGTTTTGGATGTTTTCCATCAATGTTATCTTAAATCTTTTGGAAGATTATTGGTGATGATGTCACAAAAGTTACTTGAGAGTTTTTTCTCTAGTAATATCTTAAGGAAAATTGATAATACATTGCTAGTCCTTATTTTCAAAGAGACAATTATTGATATCAAGTATTCCTACCAATATTCTATGTAATACTATTTATACAAACCCTAACCAAGTTGGTGTTGAGAATTTAACCTTTCTTGGATAAAATTATTCACACACCAATCAAAATGGTTTTCATGTTAGGAAGGAAATTTTTAGATGTATTTCCTATTCATGAGGCTTTTTATTTCATGGACAAGAGTAAGGAGAGCATGACCCTCAAGCTAGATAATTTCTAAAGCATGTGACAAAGTCTCTTGGGATTTCTTGTCGAAAGTTTTATAAAAAAGTTAGTCTCCTAGGCAGGATTTTAAATCTCCTTAGAGGTTGCTTCTCAAGTTTTGATGTATTTGGTGTTGATTAATTTGGTGTTCTCTGGAGTGGCCACCTCACTACTAAAGGGTTCTTACACAGGAGACCCTTTTATCCATATTCATTATTATTATGATTGAGGATATTAAAGAAATATCTCCCAAAAGAAACATCACTAATAATAATATTTAAGGCTTCAAACCTACATCCTCTTTAAATTCCAACTCCCACCAATTACATTAGGTAGAATCGATGTTGAGAATCATTTTATCATTATTGTATCCATAATCAAGTAATCAATTCTCTTGATGCTCTCTTGTGGAGATTATTTCTACTTTGGGAGCCCTTGGAGCTTGATTCCTCATGTGACTCTCATGGTATTAGAGCTTTAGATCACACAAACCATTCTTGGATGCTAAAGGGTGATTTGGAAGACATTTTATTGGGTATATTTCTAAGAAGAAAATGCCTCACCATTGAGTCAAAGGCCTCAAAAGGTTCCCCTATTTTCATATGTATCCTCTATCTTTTGGAGTAAAAAAAATTGGCCAAATTTTTAGAGGGTTTTGGAAGGAACTTGTAAAAAATTATTTATAAATTTGTATAAAATATGTACAATATGGATCCATATAGATTGTACATAGCGTACCATTTTGCAATTTGTAGGTATAGTTGTAGGAATTAGTAGTGGCATATTCTATAGAGTATTCTTTGTGTTAGGAATTTGTAGTCAAGGTATGGTTTTTTCTATTTTAAATTAAAATAATTATAGTTAATTAGATGTAATTTTTTAGCACATAGTCATGCATTCAAGGATCCTAGCAGTCATGTCTAGGAAAATGGGTTGAATCCTTTAGCAACATGAATTGAGCATGGAGTGGCTCTCCACACCTTCCACTCAACCAGTAGGCCACGGAGAAAATAAAGGACATTGTTTCCCTTACAAGTGACTGGTGGCCACTACCACCTAGATTAGCTACCAAGGGCAGTGCCTCAGTCCAATGGTTGGTGAGCCACTCTTGTGCCACTTTCTTGTAAGGAGGCTATTTTTTGGGAGCCATAATTTTCACCCTAGGATTGAATTTTTGACTTCTTATAGTTGTTAAAAATTTGATTCCAAAGTACTCATAGTGGTACAAATTATTTTTCTATATTTTTTTGTAGGTGTCTAATTTTTATTGAAGTTCATATTCCTTTTTGACTTCAAGCTCATAATTTTTCCCTATTGATCTAATTTTGTGATTTTGGAGGTGGCATTGGAAAGGTATTGAGGAACTTTTTTGATCTATAAATGCACTCTTTCTAAATTTATCCCCAAGTATATTTTATTTAGTTTGTGTTTTTCACACTATGCTTGATTGCTTGTACATATTGACACCTAGAGAAGTTTAATATTTTGGGTTGGGATTCATTTTTAGTATTTTTTTAGACTTAGGAGGTTATATATTAAATTATTGTAGCATATTATCTAATTTTCTGTGACACCCCTCTGATTTGTTATGTTTTCTTTGACAACCCAGATACTTTGTTAGACCTTATTTTATGTTATTGTTATTCTATCCTCGATAGTGGAGCGATGATAGACTATATTGATGTGATGATACATCATATGCATGGTGATTATGTTTGATATGCTTTATGTTTGCATAGATGCTTAGTTTAGATGACATGGCTATATATTCTCATTGTAGTTTAATTGATATATTATCTCATCAGTTGATGTGACATTGTATTAGTGAAGAGAATGAGATTGCATCACTCACTTGTGAGTGCCTTGTGATTTCCACGATTCTCTCTTCACGGTGTGTATGAACTATTAGCTGGATACATATACGGCATTTGCTTTGTTTGTAGTTTTGCAAGTACCGGACAATGGCTTCACCTGGTTTCACAGGTCTGAGCATGTATGTAATGTTGATTGGGAGATAGTAACTAGTTAACCTTGTCAAACCTTTACCCTAGCACAGTGTGTCATCAATCCGTGTTTTGGTCATGTTCTTTATCCATGTTGGTCTTGGTATTTTATTTATTGTGCAGGTTTAAATTGTAAGGATTAAATTATAAGTTGTGATTAAGTATTTAATTAATATGGAGACCTGATTACAAATTAATTAATTAATTTAATTTAAGTTATTATAAAGTAATTTTAATTATTAGATTAAATTTGGATTTAAATAAATAAGTGATTTAAATGTGATTTGAATTAAATAAATTGTTTTTAATTTTAAATGCATATTTTGGGAAAAGATCTTAGAAATATCTTGGTTGTTAAAGAAAAAGATATTTGTTGTGTTAACTGGAAGTTAGAAGGTTTTGTTTTCTAATTATCTTAAAATTGATTTTCAGAGAGATTGATTGAAATTTGTGAGAAAAAAGGAAGTTGTTTTCATGGGAAAAAAATAGAGAGGTTTTTGGAAATGGGAGAATTGTTTTGTGGTTTGAAGAAATTGTAAATCTTAGAAGCTCTCTGATAATTTTAGGAATCTAGTTTGTTGTATTCTTGGATGTGGATTATTTATGTTCTCTGGGAAGTGACAATTCTTCTGGATGAAGCTTTGGCAGCTCTGGAAAATTGAAGATTAAAGGGAAGCTCAACATCAATCTCTGAATCATCTGATCTTCTGGAACAGGTTCTTAATTACTTTGTTAATTTTAATTTGAAAGAGAAAAGTTAAATTATTATTGTATAGCAAATTGTAAAAGTTTAGAAGAGGATCTCTTTCATTTTAGAAGATTTTGTTTTTGAAAGAAATTGTCGTGATTGTTACAACCTCTGTAGAAAAATAATTTAGATCCTCTGTGTAAATTGATTATTGAAATAGATTTATACAAAAGGAAATTATAGTGGAATTATAGAACCTCTGTTGAATTTATATCAAAGCTTAGAAAACATCTTTCTAGAAAATTGAATTTATTCTTCTTTGTAGAAAATGTTAAATTTATGTGAAAGATTTAGATCTCTATAGGAAACGACTTTTAAACAATAGAAAATTCAAAATGAAATATTTGAAGATTTAGGAAACCTCTATAAATTTGTCTACTTATTTTCCTGTAGAAAATTTAGTTTTAAAATTGCCTCTGGGCAATTGGTTTTGTTTGGTTCTACATACTTATATATATATATACATATATATATACATATATATATATACATATATATATATATATACATATATATACATATATATACATATATATATATATACATATATTGCTTTACATTTTAAAGTTCCCTGTAGAAGAAATTAATTTTTTTTAAAATTTATTTTGTTTTGAAATCGCTGTACGACAAAATCTGTAGGAAAATGTTTAATTAAAAAAATTATGAAAATGGTGGAGGCCGGGGCTACCACAGCCGCCCTCACAAAGGGACGCAGACTGTGGGCAACACCTAGCACTACTCATAGGCCACAACCTTGTGGGGAAGGCTGCGTAGTAGCCGCCCCCACACACAGGGAATAGCCTGTGTGTTGCAACGATGGCTGCGATTTCGTAACTATTGTTTTTAATATATATAATATATGTTATATATATTTTATATATATCATATATTATATATAATATATATATTATATATATATTATATATAATATATGATATATATAATTTTATATATATATATATATATATATAATATATATATAAATATATAGATATATATGGTGAATATATATTTTATGGTTGTAAATGTAATTTATTTTTAGATATTAAATAATATATATTTAAATATATTTATTTAAATTGATTTTGTTATAAGAGATTGTTTTGGATGGCAAGTAGATGATTTTTAAATGAATATTGGAATAAAATAATTTGATTTTATAATTTGATAATATAAATGTAAATTTATTTAAAGAATGTTTATTTAGGTGCATGCAAACACGAGTTGTTAAATTGAAATGATTAATTATTTTAATTGAGAAATGGAATTATTTGATTTAAGTAGTTGTGAAACTGGAGGTTAAACATGTAGTTTTATTTGGTTGTCGATTTATTAATTGGAATCATGCTTGAATGTTATATTTTAGTGTGAGATATTGATCTATTGGATTTAGGAAATCCGAATGGTAGCACTTTTTATTACATGAGATTGTTTATTTTAATTTCTAGTATTTTTGTAATTGGGTACTGTGGGGGATATTTGTTGTAGAAAAAATACAAGTCTTCCAGATTGTAATTGTGAAAGGGTTGTCATTTATGTTATTCGCCCTTGAGATTTCCTTGGGTAGTGCACGTAGTTGGATTAAGTATTGGACATCCGTAGGGATGTGTTATCTCTTGTGTTATGTTATTATCAGTTTGTGCACTTTCTACCCTTGGGTTATAGAATGAGTTATTGTGTTGTCGATAGGGGAGTGGCTTTCAATGGGGGTTGGGACACAAAGTGGTCCTAGGATAACTCCTGTGGAAGTTAGTTTAATCAGTGGAAATTAAATAACCTATATTAGGGGAAAGGGTAGTTAATACATTTAACTTTATTTTTAGCCTTGCTCATTGGCTCAAGGGCTTGTGTTAGACTTGAGATGAGTCAGGAAGGCCTGGAATGACAAGATTATTATCTTGTCTTCTCAAAAGATAATCGATTCCGCACTGGTGTGCATGTGGGGCCGGAGTTCGTAAGAGGTTACCAGGATAGCCCAAGATGGGGGCTGGGACTTAGGAAGATCTCCTTAGGATAACCAATGCAACCTTTGTGATGACACTCCTCCTATGCCAACGGTCAGTTTGTATTGTATAGTGGTTGTTCTTGATTCAGTGATTCTGGAAGCAATGTAACCCTATGTTTTGTATTTACTGGTATGGTGTGGTTTTGTACTTTGCTTGTGTCTAGAGGTAGTAGGTTTGTCTTGGTTACCTGTTACTATCTCCTAGCACAGGGGTTGGTCATACGGGTACCACATGGCTGGGTGGCATGCACCTTACACTTTTGGGTTTTCTCTTCATGTTCGTGATGGCGGGATCTTCTAGTTCGAGGAGCTTGTGTGTTTCTATGGATTTGTACTTCTCTTATATTCATTGTAACAGTGGGGCACTATATATTTGTATTCGTTATTCGTAATCAAGGAGGATTCCTTGTGTTGTAATTGTAACATTATGTATGATCTATTCATTGTTAGATTAAAATTGTATATATCATTTTGAAGTGGTGTTGTATATGTGGAAATATGTTCATTACATTTCCATGTTTAATTATTATGCAATGGGTTAATACTTTGTTGTATGTTGTTATCACGAGTTAATTTCATATGCTATGTTTTAGAATAACTTTGTAAGTTTTTGAAATTCACATGTAGACACGTTGTGTGGCCTAGAGGATGTATGTGTTAGAGTAGTTTACTTCACTCGTCATTGTTACTCTTTTTAAGGAAAAAAAAATTAGTTGTGCTTCTGCAGTGTTGCATCGTCCTCTAGGTTGTGGGACAGGGTTTTACATTCTCTCTTAGTGCTTATTTTTCTCATATAAAATTCAAATTCCTTTGAGCTACTCACTCCTCATAATTATCATACATATAAGATCAAAATGTAATAGTTTCTCATTTCCAAGGGTTTATTGTAACGCCCTGCCACGAAACCCTAGAGGACAACACACTACTACACTAGAAAACAAAACATTTTTTTTATTAGAAGTGAAACATACAAAAGATTGCAAATACTACAATAGCTTGCATTCTAACTTAAGTCCTCTAAGGTTCCATGACTACGCTATGAGAATCTCATTAACCAAACTAACAATAATTACAAATCATTTTTATCATATCATTATACAAGATTCATCTAACAATATGAATTGCATTTAATCCATCACATATAAATGATCAACCAATAAGAATCTTCCATAACATATCATCAATATAACAACATCAAAGATCTTTCAATTAACTAACATATGCAATAAACATCATTTTATTTTTCATTACAAGGGAGAGTTTACAACTAATTACAACTTAACATCATTACATCATTACATCAATGCTTCACCATGATCAATTGGAGAGATTATACATCAGAGTTACAATACATGATACAATTGAACTATAGTACAATACAAATACATGAAAGATAATCCACTTGAGCAAGAACAACGCAAGAGTCCACAACTCCAAGAATAGAAGCCACACGAACAATCAACAACAAGGGAAACCCAAGGGAGTACAAGGAACATTCCACCTAACCATGTGGAACCAAAAGGTCCACCCCCCATGCTAGGAGATAACACCTGGTCCCACAACAATGACAAGGAGACCACAAACTGACATAACAAGGCTAAATAGAGAACAAATGACATTTACATCAACAACACATCACAATAGAACATACACTACTTCCAGAGGACATCACATACCAAGGGAGAGAATAAACAAGGGAATACTAGCCTGCAAAGGGAAGAGTGTCATCGCATGGTCCTGACATGGGTTACCCTGGTAGTCTATCACCAGCCGCTGGCCCCCATCTATGGTTACCCTGGCAGTCTCTCACTAGCCGTTGGCCCCATAGGGTGACACATGCAAAACCAATCTTCCTTTTGTGAGGAAAACAGAGTTTGTCTTTCCAACCAGGCCTTCTCAACCCATCCTTAGCCTAAACGAGCACTACAAGCATGGGAAATGAATTCACTTATCTTGATTAATGTGTAGACTATCCAACCCCCTAATTCATTTTAAGTTATTACTAAATTAAGAAACTCCCACATGGGTTACCCTGGTGCCACTTTGTGCGTCGACCCCCATCGAGAGCCACTCCCCCTACTAGCAACTAGAAGACCGAATAAAATCAACAGGGCAAAGCCAACTTGCACAAATAACAAAACCTTATAACAAACACAAAAAAGATGAGCATAAACCATCCTGCACACAAATCCCAACCAAAGTGGTGAATAAATTGTGCAAGGCTAATGACCCTTGTGTACTTATTCAATACATAAACAACCATCACAAAAAGAATAATCATAGAATCCATCAAGTAGAGAATTTCCCTCACTAGCCTCTGGAAGACTCCCGATTCCATAAAACACAAAAGAATCACTTTAGGGAAGTAGCACTAATACCCCAAAAATTCCAACCTCAAAATCAAGCACAATGTTCCAAACTATAACCAAATGACATTACTTTTAGGGCGACATTATTTCCACAATAATTGTTGTATTCTATAACCAATTACAAGACAATTTACTATTCAACTAGTTCATATTTTCAAAATAACTCTGCATCCAATATATAGCTACAAGAGAAATACACCACTCAAGCATATCTAATTTATCCATTCCACTAATTTCTGTGTTATTCTAAATGCTCATTTATACTATGATCATTCCTCTTAAAATTCAACATTACCAAATTTTCATTCATAATAAATATTTTAATTAAAAGGTGAAATATTCTTTCTAATATTGAAACGTACAAATAAACCCCACTGATTTAATACAGAGTTTAAATATAATATATATATATATATATATATATATATATCAATCACATTCAAATATCATAAACAAAACAAAATGCAAGATATTTATACAATGAATCCTTGAATGTAGAAACTCACACAAATAAATATATACATAAATATATATATATATATATATATATATATATATCTCAATACATATGTAACTACATAGGCCTATGAAGGTATCAAATGAAAAAGCATCTTAAACATCCAACACCACGCATACACAACGGATTACATATTGAATGTCAACTAAAATAAGCTGAAGTCGTTGGAGCTCATCTTCAGTGAACCTGTACAAACGATACACATGATAGAATGCATGTAAATTAAAATAAAAGCTTACTATTAGATCTCATATCTGACCATGATTTACAAAGACATGGTGAGGGATTGGCTTGAACTAAGCAGAGTTTGAGGAATGCAACCAATTTCTATATGTATCAATTGCCAATTTTTATATGTTTCAATGTCGATTTCTATATAAGAGAGAATGCAAACAATGAGGTGCAACAGAATACTAGAGCATATGCAATTACATTCTAGCGGCAGTTATGCATTGCATGGTTAGCACAACAAACCCAAACAAATACATAATGTCTGCTAACTATCTATATCCTACACGATGAATATGTATTTGTATGCCATTCTAAACTCAAATTTATCGATTGAGATTGCCAATCATTATGGCAAAACATAAAAGTATGATTCGATTTTCGCTACTTGTAAATTCACTACTTGCCTTATTCTATAGGTACCAAATGCAATAAATAAACTTTATTTGAAGAGATTCAATTCACCATATGAGATGGCATTGGTGAGAAGAATGAATTCGACCCAAGTAAAGAACCTACGGAAGGTTCAAGAAAGAATATGCAGTGCCAAATTTATCAATACAAGACATCGGTTTTAAGGACAAGAGACGAATTCCAAGCTAACACTCTTCGTTGAATACCAAATGTAATATTTTCAATGCCAAGCATATATACCGGATGAAATCAGATTGGGATGAGCTTAAAGACTAACAAATGATAGATAGAACCAAGGTGCATGGATTTTATTGTAAAGGCTCAAACAACTTCTAAGTAATGCTTTCATACAACACTATTCACCTCACAAATATTATGGTGCCAGGCATATAAGAGATTGTTTCAATCCTTTCCATTATTCTTGTCTCCTATGTTAAAATCTCAAGTAATGCTGACATGGCAATGACTTTGCTGAATGAAGGAAGCGGGGTATTTCCAGATTCAAGACTTTTACTTAATGATGCAGGAGAGAAGAAGAAGGGAATCATTTATCAGCCAACATAATGAAAGGTTGGAACTTGCATTTGGTTTGATATAGATAACCCTCGTGCAACCATTAGAGTTGTTAAGAATCTCGAGTATGTTCAAATTCAAACACTATATTTAAATTCCTCTCCAAGATTGTTGCAAGAGAAATCATTCTAAGAGACGTGAACAATTTCCATCATTTTCAACAGGTACGATAATCTTGTGGAGAGTATTGGTGATGCAAAAGGAAATAATCTGAAATGCAGTGTGCTTCAAATAAAAATGTGACATCCATGAAGGGAAAGGATTAAAATGGAGCCAAAGTTTGAAAACCAGAGATGATAAGAACAAAGGAATATACCATAATATAATATAGGAGATTGACAATATTGCAAACACGATACCCAGCTAAAGAAATCGAATTGCAGGGAGTGGCCAAATAAAAAATGTAGAATGCAGAACACACACCAAGGATTCAAATACTACTCTCTATTGGTTTCCAATTCAAATTGAGTAAATGAGAGAATATTTTGATTTCTTTACAACATTATATTTCGTCTTTATCTTGCTTCAAACAAACAAAAATAAGAATTTCAAAGAAAGGAACCTGGTTAAAAACAAATAGCACAGCTGTAGATGCCGAGATTCAGCCTCTCAATTTTGCAGCTTCATCTTCTTCAAGGATTCAACAAACACTAAAAAAAACCCAATTTCAAACCCTTCCCAAAACTAGAGAAAAGCCTCCAAGAACAAGAACAAGAACAATATTCACAGCCAGAGAAGCAAGAATAGTTTTCCAGAAATTATGCAAAAGCCCCTTTCTTTTAGCCAAATAACTAATTTATTAAACACTTCCCCATATCCGTTGCTGCATGCAACTCCTTTCTTTAAATTCATTTATTTAATCTCCTGACAATTGCTTACTGCCACTCTTCAACATGTTTATTAATAAATTATCTTTATTTAGTTACTCACAATAAATCCACTTTTAAATATTTAATTTATTAATTTTAACTTTAAATTTTAATTCTATTTTCACTCCACATTAATCAATATATTTATTTTTTATATTTCTTATTAAATCATAATTTTAATTTATTTAAACCAAATATTATTAATAATATTTTATTTTATCAACACCACAATTATATGAAAGCTTTTATTTTAATTATCACAATGTCATTTAATTCCAATAATCTTTATTTTAATATAATAATCAATCAAAGTACTAATCAATTAAATTAATCGAATGAACAAAATATCAGGTAGTACTTAACCTCACAGCGAAATGGGAGGCAATACAACAACATCGACAAACCAACTCGAACTGACCACATAGACATGGTATGACAAACAGATACTCATCCTCGTCAAGGATGATGGCTCAACATAGGGGACCAGATCTTATCTCCATTTCAACAATCTCCATTAGGTTTAAGGCACGCTCAAACCCAACAATTCAGCTGCAGTCGATGCCTGGTACCTACAACCTATAGCAAACCAACATAGTCGAACATGTACATAGTCATATAGTCAATCACACTATGAAAGGAAAGTCACAGTGTCGTAGGGAACTCAAAAGCAAATGATGCAACACTGTTCCCTTTCACTAAAATATATCAATGCACAATAATCAGATGATAACAACAAGGTAAAAACAATCATTAGATATTCGTATGATGCACATAACAAGGTTAATCCGCATAATCTATTAAATCCATATACTATACATTGAATAAGCATAAAGCACCAGTGATAAAAGTAGCATCAAACTAACATCATAACAGTGAATCCAACATCAAGCCATGTATCATAATATCCCAATCCAATACAAACAACAGTTAGTCAACCGAGAACAAACTGAGGGGAACTATATTTATGGTGTACTTTGGGTGAGTATCAACTTGATTTAGTAAGGAGTATGAGATATTTTCTCATAAGAAAAAATTAAATGAGGCTATGGGCTTGATTGGTTTGCATGTTTCTAACAACTTATTTTTCCACATTGAGGGGTGTACTACACAAAAGCAAGTATGGGATAATTACAAAGAATTATTTGATATAGTTAGTAAATTTTGTGCTTTGTAAATAGAGCTAGAATTGTTATACATTTATCCTAATACATTTCCTTTCATTGAGGATTATTTGTTTAAGTTCAAATCTTTGAGAATTCATTGGCTATAGGAAAGATAGGTGCAATGTGGAATCTATATTCTTGATTTCTTCTAAGTTAAAAGGACCATTTTTTGTATTTTCTTACATTGTATTCCACCATGGATGACTTAGGTGAATTAGTTAAAAATCCTTATTTTGAGACATTTTGTGACCATTTGACTGGAGAGTAATAAAATCTCATCAAATTAGATACACTTCCCAAGAGTCAAGAATTATAGCCCAATCACCCAAAGGAAAAGGAAAGAAAAAACTCAAAACTAAGAATATAATGAGCCTCTCCTCTTCCACAGAGGAAAATCCTAAGAAATAAACCCACATATGCATATTGTAAAAGCAAAGGTATGATGAACATAGTTGTTACAAAAAATAGATAGATGATTTGAAGCACCTTCTTTCTTTCTAGAAGAATAATATTTCATTTCCTTCAACAATATTTTCTATTTCTTCTTCTTCTACACCATCATCATCTACATAGTCAAGGACAACATTATTATATAATGGGGTTGATAACATGAAAGGTAAAGCACTTCTTGCATCTACAATTCTAGAGTTAGGAAGATGGATTCTTTATTCCAGATCTTCACATCATATGGCTTCATCATAGCATATGTTCTCTTTATTTGATCCTAGCACTTTAATACACATTTTATGGGAAAAAAACATATATTCATATTTATGAAAAATGATCTATTGATAGGAGAATGCACATTTAATGAAGTTCTTTATGTTCCATCCTTGTCAACCAATATCACTTCTATCAGATAGATTTCACATAGTGGATCAAGGAAGAAAATTGAGTTCACACCTGATTTTATTATTATTAGCATCATGGAGAGTAGAAATATCATTGTTTTTGGGGTATTTCATCATTCATCCCACTTATTTATCTTTTCAAAATTTTCTACTAATGATGATGTGTTTCCTTTGACCGACATTCACACTCATGCATCTAGTGTGAACATATTTTTTAGGAGAAGTTTCATCACTTGACCTTGGTGTTCTTAAGACTTGCGTTGAGCTTACATCTCCTCTAATTCCTACTTGTTTAGAGTTCATGTTACCATGGCTTCCAATAATTTAGTTTAGAAGGATGATCATAGTCCTACATATTTATCTTTGTGGAATGAGTACTTGATAGGTATTTCAATTCATTTGTGAGTCTCATATTGCATATTTCTAGGACACACTTGAGGATATTGTATCCTCTTTGATAAAAAATAGAACATAATTTTTATCACATGATCATTTTATTTGGACGTTTTTGTTCATGAGTCTCTACATGGTCTTGATTTGTCTTCTTTGATTAGGGTAGCACTAGATTTTGTTATTGCATACTCTATTATGAAGACATTTGAGCAATTTTCAAAGACACACATCATGAAAATTATTCCCTTATCTATCTTCTTGGAGTTGGAGTTTCTTCTATGTAACACCATTCAACTTGTTTTTCCTAGGGGAAGGAATGTTATTTGTAGGCATTGAATTATCTTTTTTCCTTCAAGCATTCACCATTGGCATATGAGCCACTTCATTATGGAGGGATCTATAGTCTCACTCTTTCTCTCTTGTGGGGGGGATATCTATTATATATTTTTAATGGATGTGTAAGGGGGAAAATAAGCATAAGGAAACATCAATGAAATCAAATTAATGAGATCAAAACAAAGACAAATCCTAACCTACTTATGAAATGAAATTATAAAGCAATGAATCAAGCAATGCAATCATGAAAGAGAACAAAAATTGAATTCACGAATTACAACATTACCATCCCATGTTGAAGTGTAATTCGTATTGATGTCGAATTGCTTGGATCAATACAAAGCCTCTATTGTTGTGCAAAAGCTTCAAAAGGTATGTTAATGGTGATCAAATATGTAAGTGTTTTCTCTTAAGAATTCGATAGTCAATTCAACATAACCTCTTTACACAAATTTTCTAGATTCTTTGATTATTTTTTAGAAGGAAAAAGGTTGTTTTATAGATTTTTAGGTTTTAGATGAAAGTTCGAGATTCAATAATGAAAGATCATGATCAACGGTTGAGAACTGTTGAGAGGAAATAGATTGGTTAGTTAACTCCTCTTATTGATCCAATTAAGGATTTTAATTGGATAATCAGTGGGATTAGATTGGAATGATTGGTGGGATTGAAGAAGTCAGATTGAGTGTTTATAAGTGGGATTGAGAAAGTTAGGTTGAGTTAGAAAATAGATGGGTTAGTTAACCAATTAGAGTGAGAAATTAGTGGCCATGATTTACTCAATCAAAAAGGGGTGAGGATAATTAATTAATTGAATAATTAATTAATATTGGAGATGAATGTGCAAGTTGCTTTTGACTTTAATAAATAAAGATATATTTATTTGTTGACCATGTTGAGTGATTTTGAATAATTGATTTAATTATTCGAATTTAGAGAAAGGAAAGTGGTTTAATTAAATTATTAATGATAACAATTTAATTGATTTAGATGAATAAGGTATATTAGTGACATAATTAAATAATTGATGTTTATTTAATTAATCAAGAGGAATAAGGTTAAATTAGAAGATGACATGGTGAATTAATTAAGTAATGCAAGATTATTCAATTAATAGAGGAAAATATGGTTAATTAGTGAAAATGATGTGAAATGCAATTATATTAATGATAATGATGTCGTTGATGGAAAAATACAATTTAAGATGTGTGATATGTGTTAGGTCATTTTTACATGTCTACATTTTCCCCCTCTTTGAGACAAAGTACTGGTTACATTGTTTAAAGTAATTCAATGCTCTTATCAAGACTTGAAAAATTTTAATATGCCCCACTATGCCTAGACAGTTAGCGAAAAGATAATACGACGTTGGGCTTCCCCCTCAAGAGGTTGGCCAAAAAAAATACTTTTGTGGTTAGGCTTGCGACAAGGTTCTATATTAGTTTAGATGCGTAGAGGATGAAAATTTAGGCTATAGGGCCCATGTTTATGGTCTCAAATGTTGCATTGTGCTAAAAATAAAACCTAGGAGCATTCCCAAGGTAAAAATTAGGGTTTTGGGGGGGTTAAAATATGAAATTAGGGTTCATTTTTCCTCATTTGCACTCTGAGTCTTAGGAAATTCTTTCCTTTGGAGATTAGGTTGCTGCAATTGTTGATTTACGATGGTGAGGATTTAAAGTGCCCCACACAGAGCATATGCAATTCATTCATTTGGGAGGCTAGCTGGCATAGGCATCATGGTATGTATTCTTTCCATTTTCGATTTCATCCTTTCCTATTTTTGTATTTAATGCTCAATTTTTTTTTGAACGATAGTGGTAATTTCATGTTTTTAGCACTATTATCTTGATTTAGCCACTAGTGTACTAGGTTAGTTTACCACAATCGTAAAAAGTCCACGCGATAGTTTAATTTTTCCACTATAGTAAAAGGTGATCACTGTTGTTGATTGTTATAGCAAAAACTATCCCCTATTATAAACCTTTGAGGAAATTAACTGCTAGTGCAAAAAGCAACCTCTAACGTATTTGTAACAGGCTCACTATTGTAAAAGGTAGCTGCTATCATAGTGAATAGGGCCACTTTCATAAAAACATGCCACTATCATCCAAAAAAGGGCTCACTATTGTTAAAAAGATTGTTTTAGCTGGTTTCTTTACAGTTTTAAGTTTGTGATTTGTTTTTCTAGCAAATTTTTGACATTGTGGGTTGAATGTTTGAAGGCAGTTATGAAACCACTGTATTCTAGAGAGCATTGACCACAACAACTGTTTGATTTGATTATTGAGTTTTAGGAGGTTGAGAGAGATTTCCTTGATGTTGTTGGTCTTCAAAATATCTATTATATGCCCGAGATTAGATGTCATAGGGCAATGATGAACACACTTGTTAAGAGATGGCATTATGAGACGTCATCCTTCCATCTTCCTACTGGTGAGGGGATGGTTACCCTTGAATATTTTTGGAGGATTCCAAGGATCGCCATTCACAATGAGCTGGTCACTTATGATGTTAGGCAGGGTACCCTTGCCATGTAGCGAGTACTTGGTGTACGATAGTTATAGGTAGTGGATTCAGAGATTGAACTAACTCCCTTTGTTGATGGTGTAGATCTGATGTCTATGGTGTTGGCTGGATTGATTATCAGGCCTTTGATTCCTGATCACAGAGGTGGGGGATTTCCTATTGGCTAGGGCATCTATATAGAGAAGATAATGGAGCATGAGACTAGATATTTCTAGGGCCCATGTGTTTTGGTGCATTTATACAGAGACATTCACGAGGCTATCTATCGTAGTGGCATTTCTATCTCAACAGGCATGAATCTTCTACACGTGTGAGCCTGGGAGAGGATCATAATGACATGTCCTGATGGATTAGTTCAACGGGATGCCCATGATCCCTTTTTACAGATATTTTGGTTTCTTGCATTACACCTAGCTAGGTAGGTTACATTATTGGAGAGATATATTTGATGATATGAATGAGTTTATTTGGAGGCCATGGCTAGCTTGTGAGTCTTGAACAAATGACATGGAGCAGTTTCCTTATTATAGATAGACACGATGGCTGATAGGTCATGTTGATATTCTTGAGAGGTATTTACCTAATAGGGTTATCTGATAGTTTAGAGAGAGACAAACTTGATTTTCTAGTGATTACTAGGCACACTTTGGGAAAACAGCCTGAGAGGTCAAGGTTTGGGGGTCGACAACATCTCTACAACAGTTGCAGAGTTTCGAGCACTTGCTCTTTTCGGATGGGGATGGGTAGTTAGTCCTCTGGACCTAGGTACTACTCAATATTATGATTAGTGGTGGGCTTGTCAATGGCCATTATGGTTTACTCATCCTAATGGCATTGGGCCAACGATTGGGTAGGTCCGAAGGGTAGTTGGTGTTATTGGGAGGAGGGGTGATAGATAGAGGCTATAGATTGCCCATGAGTAGTTACATGGATCCAGGGTCAACATGATGGGTAGGATGGACAACAACATTAGGATTAGTAGTAGCCCCAAGACCAATAGGCACCACAAGCACCTCAAGGACCTCCCCTTCAGGGGGATGCGGTAGCTCAAATAACACATCTTACGATTGATAGGGACACTAGGGCCAGAGAGAGATGTTGAGATAGTTTAGTGACAGGGTACAGAGGCCCAAGTTTTTATTTTGATCACAGAGAGGGATGCACTCAGGGTCGAGAGAGATACATTGAGATAGGAGCAAGATTAGATCATAAGAGAGAGCACCTACTATCATAATCGATATGAGGCATTTGTACCAAGGGCATAGAGATGCCCTCGTTTTGGAGAGTCGAGCACAATCACATGTGTAGAGTTGGGAGGTCAATCCGTCAAACAACCAGAACCTTCTTCACAGATGTGCACCCTTAGCCATCTCTTGGCCATAGTCAACATGTGTCACATCATGATGGGGATTAGCCCCCTTTGAGATAGGACCAATAGGGTTGATATCTTTTTCTGATCTTATTAATGTATTAGAGACTCTATGTAGACATGATATTTTGTATATACATTCATTGACCCATCTAAGGCCTCATATATATGTATTTGTAGATTTTGATATCACATGTGATGTTTGATGATGTATATGACATTTCCATTTTTGATGATATATATGAGATATACCATTTTGATGTGTCATATATATGTTATGGAATGCTTATATGTTGGATGATTTATGATTTATATGTTCATGATTTTTTATGCTTTTCTAATGAAATTATATGATATAGATGGATGGATACTTTGTATATGTATGCGATGTATGATGTTTTTTGATAGGGAGGGGTTGGAGGAATCACTCACTGATTCCTACTCTGGGTCTTGCTTGCAAGACCTTCTTGGTGTCTTACTTCACCACCTTAACCTTTAGGACCTTCCTGATGTTAGGTACCCCTGGTTCTCCTGGCCAACCCCACTACCATCACAATTCAACCTACCAAGTCAATCTTGGTGCAATATCTCTAACTCTTCCTTAGCCCTTAATCTACCCAAAAGACTAACATTCCCCAAGAACGAAAACTTAGTTTTGCAAGGGTGTGGAGATGCTTCTACTGACTTCATTCCACCCTGTTAGGTCTCAGAAAGATCCACCTAACTCCATCTTTTCATCGCTTCCACCAAACCCTCATTTAGGGTTAAAAAGGCTACTAGCCTAGGAGCCCCAATAAGGTCTCCACTTTCAAGCAAACAGGTTGTCTCTCCTAACTTTTCCAAAGAACACATAATCTTTCCTTTGGATTCTTGGTCCTTATGCCTACCACTTGAAGATTTTAAAGGTCTTAACCCTCAATTGACTGTACACAGGCCTAAACCACAATTTTGGCAATAATTAGGTCTTTTAAAGCCATTTTCTTGTTCTTCCTGCAATTGTTAGAGATTACTAACAATAGACGGTTAGATGGAGCTCCCTCCTACATTCAATACCTTGTCAAGGCTCATGTCTTCCCTCTCCACACCGTGTTTTTCCAGGAGATGAACACCCCTGCAACCCAAGTGCTCTGCACTTCTTGTCTTCCCTAGTCAGACTCTTCTTAGCTCGCCTAGGAGAAGACTCTCACAATGATACCCTGTCTACCAAAGACTCCTAACCCTACCATATTTACAATCATGGAGTCTAGCCACAATCCCCAAAAGCCCGTACACTAGGTACAGTGGAAATGTGAACTAAACCTCCATTTTCCACAGTCTGCCAGTCAGAACAACTAAAAGAAACAAACTAATTACACAAGATTGCTTGAAATGAATAAACTAGCTACCTACTGTTCCACACAATTCTTGGAAGATAAATGCACTACTTCCTACATGTTACACAGTGTTAGGATCACTCCATTAACACAATTCAAAGCAAAAACAAAAACTAGAAAATTTACACCAATTTATCACTATCTTCTCTTGTATTCATAAGTTTCCAATAATGCAAAAGCTTCCAACCTTCTCTCAGGTCTAGGCACACCCTATATAGGTTAACAAGAGTAGTTATTCCTCCCCTTGGTCGGACATGTCAGTTACAATGTGGCCAAGTTGCAAAATACACCATTTTGCACTTGTTGCCAATTTCTAGTAAAATGAATTTTTAAACTCATTAGTAAAATGAGTTTCTAAAGTCATCCACCCTTTCCACTCCTTAACCTACTGATCACTACTGAGCAAGAAATACTCTTAAACCTCTAACTCTATCACAATGGTCAACATGACCTTCATGGTAACACATCAAAAACAAAAATTCATCCTAGACTTCCTAATTGCCTAGTGTAACTGCCTAGTGTTTCTTAGGTGCTCCTGCACCATTTTTCATTTTATTATGGTCATGATATGCATTGATGAGTTTGTGGATGCAGGATGCATGTGGTACTAATAATATTGTGATGTAGGATGGAGCCATTAGTTAGAAGTGTTAGTTGGATTTTTAGAAGAAAATTGATGTTGTTAGTCATTGATGAGTTTGCTTTTTCTTTCATAGAGACTTTTTAGTTTTAGCAATCCTTATTGATGTAACAAACATACACAATGTACCAAGGTATTGATGACCAAGGTGTCTTTGTATCCATTGTGTGGATTTGACTTTGCAAACAAAGAGTATTTTTGCTCATACTAGACATATGGAAACCCTGTTTGAGTGTATGGGTGAGACATTTTCAAAACATTTCGGATTAGTTACACAGAGAGGTATGAAGTACCTAACATGTAACCGCTACATGATATGCTCAAAAATGACTTCCACATATATAAAAAAGAAATTATTCACCATGGTAGTATCACAAAAATATCTAATAAGTAGAACAAATAGAAATCGATGATCAATGCCCCATTCCTTCCTCTCTAAATCCTTATGGAAATCTTTGAGAGATCCTGCGAATGTGACAATAAGATAAACAAAAAAGATAAGATCATACAGATAAATAATGTTGTGATATCACTTTCCATAGATGTTTTTGATGTTTCATGATGTAACCCATTGATGATGTCTATTGTAGGAATGTTTTATCCATTAAGACTCATGTTAGGATTGTTGGTAATGATTTTGAAAAGGTAGGGTAGTTGACACTTAGGCAACGTTTTAGTCTGATGATGATTCATTCATTTCGTTTCTTTTCTTATTTTTGATTTGATGTTTGTTGTGCTTGTTGGTTGCATTTTCCAAAGGTTGAAGGCGATGTTTGTTTATTATGAATGGAAATTTTATTGTGGGTAGGTGACAATGGAGATAGGAATTTTGATTTTTTTTGAATTATTTGATGTTGTTTTTGTTGTTTTTCTTGAAATATTTAGAGATAAATAGGGGGAACTAAAGGTGTTGCACAGATAGTTGCTATTGCACCAAAAGATCAACCTATTAATGCCCGATACAACTACCAGAGTTAATGAATCCAAGTGAGGTGGTTAAGCCATGTCATGAACGTAAGCACTGTGATGCACAACACAAGGAGACCAGGGGCACACACCTTGCAACAATCCCCCCAACGCAAGCGAGGGGTTCAAACCTGTGACCTAGGATTTGATACCAATTATTGCACATAAAGTTTCCATTGCACCAAAATATCAACTTGTTAATGTCTGATACAATTACCAAAGTTAATGAATCCATGGGAGGCAGTTAAGCCATGTCACGAACCTGAGTTTTGTGTTGCACAACACAAGGAGACCAAGGGTGCACACTTTAAAACAAAAGGGACTGACCTAGTGCCTTGGGGGCTGATCAAAGATTAGCCTTGTCTACATGACAAATGTAGAGACATCGTAGTTCGATTGTATTAAGTGACATTATTTTTGGAGTTTTTTGACTTTTTATAGATGTTTTTGGATTTTGATAAGATATTCAAATGTTTTTGTTTTGGGGGACTAACCTAGGGCCTTGGGGGCTCATCAATGATGGCCTTTCCTATGTTATACATATAGAGGCTCATAGTTCACTTATTTTGACTCAATGCGGTTCGTCTGGAGACAACCTATAATGTTTTTGGGATTTTGATGTTTTGAAATTTGTTTATTTTCTGGATTTTTTTGGTTTTTGATAGTTTTCATCAGTGATGGGATGAACAGTGATCCAATCAACTACCGGTTTCAAGAGGTTTCCCCCAATTTGGGACATGATTACATTTATTAGGGAAGATGGATTAAGATGATGCAACAAGGTTTGACACTTGATCAATTATCAAGCCATTGTTGGATACACATTTTATTATGGGACATATGGGGTGGATGTGATAGATAGTGCCGATAGATAGAAGTGCATGACTTATTCAAACATAACACTTTTTTACTAGGTTTTCACTACGGTACCAGTTCTAGAAGCACCACAAGGTGGTTTTCACTTAAAGGATGTTTTATTTATCTTTATTATTTTCTTGATTTTTTTTTTTTTCTTTTTTACTTGGGATATTTTGATATGCTCAAATGTAAAACCTTTTGAGATGGCTACTATTCAAAGGTTCGACTAAAGGTTCTCCTTTAGGAGTAGCCAACTGATATGCTCCAGAGCCATAGCTTGATACTATGATAAAAGGACCTAGCCAGTTTGGTTCAAACTTACCCTTCCCATCCTAATTTAGTTAGATCTTCTGATTTTCTTTCAGTACCAAGTCACCAACTTGAAATCTTATGTTCTTTATCTTCTTGTTATAGCTTCACCTAAGATGATTTTGATAAACTTGGAGATAGTTTAATGTGCTCAAATGTCTTTCATCTAGGAGTTCTAGCTCATTAAGTTTGGATACTTGATATTCCTCATTGTTGACCATGTCTTTCAGGGATACTTGTAGTGATGGGATCTTGACTTTGATAGGTAGGATTTATTTAGATTCATAGACCAAGGAAAAAGGTGTCTCACCTGTGGGTGTATGAATGCTAGTTCAATAAGCCCATAAGACTGGATTCAACTGCAAATGCCAATCACAACCTATGTCATTAACAATTTTCTTTAGGATTTTCAAGATAGTCTTATTGGATGCTTCAACTTGATCATTTCCTTGGGGATAATATGGGGTTGAGAATTGATGTTGGATAGAGAACCTTGAGAAAATCTCATGGAAATCTTGGTTTTTAAATGGAGTTCCATTATATGTTATGATAGTTTGTGAAATTCCATATCGACAGATGAAATAATTCAAGATAAACTTGGATATTTGTTTCCCTATGATGTAAGTTAATAGAATAGCTTATATCCACTTTGTAAAGTATTTTGTTGCAGTTATGATAAATTTATTCCCATTGGATGAAGTGGGAGATATCTTTCCTATCAAGTCAATTCCCCACTGAGAGAAAGGCCATGGTGTAGTTATAGGTCGTAGCTCTTGTGTCGGTGCATGAACAAGATCACTATGCTATTGACATTGGTGACACTTCCTTGAGTAATAAATGTATTCTTGCTCCATTGAGGGCCAATAATACCTTGTTCTCAACAACTTCTTTGCTAGATTATGCCCACTAGAGTGAGACCCACAAACAACTTTGTGCACTTCTTGTAAGGCGATTTGTACTTTTTCCACATTGAGACATTAGAGAAATGTACCATCTAGAATTTGACAGTATAGGGCATCTCCTAGGATAGTGAATCAAGAAGTTTTGCGGATAAAGGTTTTCTTTTGATTTGTTGTTAAGTGAGGGGATATCATCTCATGCTAGATATAGGCAAGCGCTTCTTGGTACCAAGGTGGGTCAGGACCAACAAATCACATACAAGTTCTAATTATGAGATATCAAATACTAGTATAAGTAGTTGCTCCATGAGGAATTCATATTTGGGAATGTTTTGGGGTAGTCAAGAAGTGAACCTATTGTTTCCATAGCATCAAATTCTCTATTGTTGATTCTGGGAATCTGTTCAAAGGTGATGACCACAAAGTATTGCTTAAATCTGTCCACCATTCTTTTGTATGGCACGAGCTTGTCATCCTTCATCTGGTATTCGTCATTTACTTGCCTTATGACTAGGTGGGAGTTACCATAGAATTGTAGTTCCTTTATTTTCCATTATATGACCATCTTTAGTCCAGTGATGAGTACTTCATATTCATATATGTTGTTAGTACATGGAAAGGAAATCTTGTAAGCTTTGGGTATACTATCTCCCTGAGGTGTAAGAAATAGGATACTAGCCCCTGAGCCGTGTTGAGTGTGGGATACGTTGAAGTATAAGGTTCAATTGTTTGATTGATTGGTTAGAAGTATGCTCTCATTTAGAAATTTTGATATTAGAGGTTGGCGATCTTCCATAGGTGCATCTTCTAATTGATCTTCTATTACTCTTCCCTTTATGGCTTTTCTATCAATATATTCTATATTGAATTCGCTAAGTATCATGACCCACTTAGTGATTCTTCCCATAAGAGCTGCCTTTGCCAAGAGATACAGTAAGGGGTCCACTTTTAATATCAGCTTGGTTTGTCTATTTAATATGTAGTGTCTAAACTTTTGTGTTGCAAAGACAATTATAGATAGACATGCTCTTTCTATGGCTGTATAGCTTAATTTATAGCCCACTAGGGTTCAATTGATATAGTATATTTCTCTTTCCTTGTTTTGGTCATCTAGTTGCACTAATAGAGCTCCTAAGGCTATCGTTGTTGTAGATACATACATAATCATTGACTTATCCTAAATTGGAGGCATCAATACTAGGGGAGTGAGAAAATACTCCTTTACCTGTTGAAAACCCTAGTCACACTTTCCATCCCATTTGAATGTTATGTCCTTATGTAGAAAAAGTGTGAATAGATGGAATTTGTCTTCTAACTGTACAATAAATATTTTCATGGACTGAAGCTTTCCTATAGACTGTGTAACTATTTCAATGTTTTTGGAGGAGGCATTTCTAGGATAGCTTTAACCTTGGTAGGATCCACCTCGACGCCTCCCCTGGATACAATGTAACCCAAAATTTTCCCAAATATCACACCAAATACATACTTCTTTGGATTTTTATTCCTTTAGTCTATCAAATACCTTGGCTAGGTTAGCTAGATGATCTTTTCTTTTGATTGATTTTGCTAATATGATATCCACATAGTCCTCTATGGTGATGTGCAATATATCATGGAATATAGTGGTCGTTGCTCTTTGGTATGTTGCTATTGCATTCTTCAAACCAAATGGCATGATGTTCTAGAAAAAAATTTCCCCTACACATGTGAAAGTTGTTTTGTGTTGATCTTTGAGGGATATCCTTATTTTATTGTACCTAAAGAAACCATCCATCAGTGAATGAATTTCGTGCCTCACAGTTAGGTCCACAATCATTTCAATGTTGCGTAGGGGGGATTCATTCTTAGGGCGTGCCTTGTTGAGATCCCTAAAGTATGTGTAGATCTATATGCCCCTAGTCGGTTTCAACATTGGTACAAGGTTGGATAGCCACTCAAGATAGCTGATGGGTCTGATGAATCTCACATCTAGTAGTTTCTAAAGCTCTACTTTGACCAAGAGTGTTATTTATGGGTGCATCTTGTGTAGCTTTTGTTTGACGGGTTTAGCTCCAGGGAACACTACTAGGTGATGTACTACTAAAGTTGGATCTAGCCCCAACATGTCTACATATGTCTAGGAAAAGTTGATTTTGCATTCATTAATGAATTTTGAGAATTTGACCTTTTCCTTAGGATCTAAGGAAGCTACAAGATATGCTATTTTTGGTGTCTCTGTTGTGCTGAAATTGATAGGTTCAAAACCTTCAACCAAGAGTGTTTATTTTTCTTGATATTTTGTAATGAGGAGATTGAATCATCCATCTTTGAGTGCCTCAGAGAGGTTTTCACCCTCAAATTCATCCTTTTTTTTCTCTTTTCTTGATCTGATAAAGCCACATTATGGTTATCCCTAGGGGATCTCTTTTTTATTTTTAAAATTTTTTGTTTATTTTTGTGATTGGAGGATGAAATCTCCCATCCAAAGTATGCTCCTTGTTCAAGATCCATTACAAAACCATCCCTATGATCTCCTCATGGTATATCATTTCGAAGTCCCATGAACTTTTCAATAGCTTCATCATTCTAGAATGATTCCAAAACAGGTGTGGTGTTGTTGATCCCAGTCTATTAACTATGGGTAAATCAAGGGTATTTTATCATCGGTATTAGCAAAGGTTATATGAAGGTTGTAGATAGGGTAGTGTTGATGGTGAATGTAACAAAAAAAAATTTAAATAGAATATTTCTACCCTATTTCTCCTTAAAATGATAGATAACCTAAAGCAACCTATCTTCCAAGGTCTTTGTAGTTGGTTCTCAACTGTGCTGATGTTGTTCAGTGGCCTATGCAACTGTAATGTTCAAGGGGCCTACTAGTAAAAGGGATAAAAACTACATCATACAAATTAATCTACGTTTTGGGGGGGTGTAAACAAATATCAAAAGATAGGATAGGGCTTAAGACAACAAAACATGACTATAAATTTCCTTCAATTCAGATGTACAAACTTCATAATGAGCATTATTTCCAAACAACTAAACCACAAAATGATACAATCTATAGCACAATCTATACCATTGCATTCATTCATATAGTGAAAATTCAATACATACAGATCATTCACCATTCATAAACTTCAAAATGAACAAGAACACATCATCAACTCATCATTAAAATTCATATATCAATAAACACAAGAAATATCATTCACTGATAATTCAATGGAAATAATCTAAAATTCAAAATCTTCTATTGAATTTCATCAAATAAGAAAAATTTATGCACAACATTCATTGGAATATGAATGACCATTTGTTCATTGACATCACCATTAAAACTAGTTCTAAAAATAACATAAAACTATATTGAAAAACTGTAAAAATATCTAAGTGTCTTTGCATAAAGTTGTAAAAAAAGTTTTTTGAAACTATATAAATTCTCCTAACTTTCTCCTTAGGTTGCTAATCTTTCTTCAATTAGTCGACCTTTACATCATGGAGAGAAAAACTACATATAGACAAGTCTTGACAATAATTCCTCTAGTCAAAATTTGAGATCCACCAAGGAACAACTAGAAGTGCATAAGATGACTACCCATCATGATCTTTAGTTCAATTTTTGATGATCTTGTTATCAAAATTTGATGCACAAAGAGGGAAGGTAGAACTGTTGGGAATCTCCAAACTCGTGTCATGATCCTACAAAATAGGAGAGAAAGAGAGAGAGCTGTCCAACTGACCATGTCATTAGGTGTCCATCAGGAACAAAACATTCCACTACCACTTTATTCCTGCATTTTCTAGTCAAGCATGTACTCATCATAATTAGTAAACACTTGTTGGAGCACATCTTCATCTGGCCCGTCCACCTAACTGTCTTCAAACTTTATTCTGTTCAATTTTGTAGAATCAAACTCTTGCATATCCCCAAGTTTAATAAGTTCTCTTCTAGCAGCCTTTATCTCCTCCTTGATATCCATAAGTCTATCAATCAACAAGTCATCACCATCATCCCCCTTGTGCATTGCCTCCTGAAACCTACTATTCCATTTTTCCTTAAGTTTGTCAAGAGGGAGGCCATCTTTCAAAGGGATGTCTTCATTTACAAGAATAGAAATGACTGCTCCCAACTCCTCAATTTGTTCATTCAAATCTTTCCTAGCCTGTTGTACCTCAATCCTATGATAAAAAAATGATTGAGGACCGAAACCTAATAATGTTGATGGTCTTTTCAATAAAGTCTACATTATCCTCCTCAAGGATGGACTGCTTCAACAAAGTTTGTTTTGACAACTTATTGATGTCCTTCAACCTCTTTGTATGTTCTCTATATTCTTCCTCTTGTTTCCCAAGATCCTCAGCATGTGAATTCATGTCACTAACCAACTCCAATGCATCATCATGAGCTTTATAACTTTGAACAAGAAACTCCTCCACTTCTTGGTTCAACCTATCAATCCATCTATCCAACATCCCTAACTTGTTTCTCATTTCAACAAGGTCATCAACCTCTTTCTTACTTAACAAAATGGATGTTGTAGGAGTAGCAGATTGTACAAAAAAAAGAGAGGATAGGTCCTTTAAAAACCTATGCAATTGATCTAATTGAGCCTTGAGCTCATCTTTACTTTGCTTGTCCTTTACCATTCTTAACTTGGTGGAGGATGCTACAATATCAATTAAGTCCACTTGCTGATTTCTTGTAGGCCTTCCCAAGTTCATAGTCCCTAGTTGATAATCACTTGACTGGATCTTTGATCTATCCTTATCTACCATTGGAATGGCACACTAAGCCACAATTTCTCTAGCATCTTAGAATTTGGTGGAGCGAAGGACTCTAGAATTTTTCATGGGCCTCTCCTTCTCAATCTCTTTCATCATATCATCCTAGTTTGAAGGCTGGGGTTGGACTATTTTATTTTTCTCCAAGTTAGGCTTCAACCATGTTGGGGCAGTAGGAGTAGTAACCACTTGTTGTGAGGAAGAAGTGGTAGAGGAGAGAGGTTGCATAATTGTTACCTTTGGTTGAGAATCAATCTCTTGTTGCTCCTTTTCTGCTACTTCCTTGGCAAGCCTATCGGCTTCAGCTTTCTCTCTTTCCTTTTCCAATCTCCTCTACTCATACATTTCTTCTCTCTATTTCTCTAATTGCTTAACCTTTTCCCACATTTTCTTTGCTTCTTGCTCCTGCTTGGCTTGTTCTTCTGCTTCCTTCTTCTTTAGCAAGAGCTCCTTTTCATTATTTTTCCTTCGGGCTTCCTCTGTAGCCTTGAACTTGGCTTCAATGGCTTCTCTCTCTTCTTTGTTGAGCCTTTTCTTCTTCCAATTCATGGATTTTCTGCAACAAAGCTAACTTATCTCTTTCCTCCTTGAGTTTCAGCTTTGCTTCCTTTTGTTGCTGCAGGATATCTTCCTTCTTCTTGTGCTGCCTTACAAGCTCTTCAGCTTTAGCCTTAGCTTCTAATTCTTGTTATTTGGCCAATGCATCAGCTTGTGCTTTAGCATCTGCTTCTCTCTTTGCATTCTCAAAGAGTTTCCACTGGTCCTCCGAAGTCAACACATGTTCTTCCTCAACATTTCCAATGTTCTTAGCAAACACAACTTTGGTAGGCTCATCATCTAACTGTGTGGCCTCTGAATCGGTATTAATGTCATGAATTTCAACCTCCACTTCATTCCCCGTAAGGGTCTCTACTTGCTTATGAAGACTACCCACATGTATCTCCTCAATAGATTCTCCTGGGAGAGAAGGTTGGGATGAAGTTCCTTCTACAACTATTGTAGTTTGTTCTCCTTGTGGCTCATGAGTATCTAGGGAAAGTATTTCTTGATCAACCTCTCCTCTAGAGCTACGAGGGAGATATTCTAATTGCTATTTAGGAGCTATTATCCTCTTTGTTCTCTTGTATCCTTGGGTGCCTTGTGCTTTCCTCTTCTTTGAAGTTTGAGCCTCTGGCTCCTTTATCCTCATCACTACCCATTGGATACTTCTATCCATTACTGTCCTAGAAATCTGTCTAATATCAATAAATTCTTCCTCATCCCAATTGATGGGGTCCAAGTTCTTGGTACCAATGTTTTATGCCTCATAGTTGGGATCCAAAACCACACCATCATCATATAGTGTATCAAGAATGTCCTCTTTTACTCCAAACTCAATCATCAATGGAATATGAAGCCTTTCATAACTTCTCTTTCTAACATCATACTCATCTTGCAAATCTATCCAAAAATCCTCCAACGGGTTATAATGTTTCTCAAAAATGGTAGGAAGCAAACCATTCATCTTATGTTTTGGATCAAAATGCTTCCAAGATGAATACAATCCCAACCTTAAGTGACTCAACTCATCACATACTACTTTTGAAGCCACAATATGAGCACAATTGTATTCTCCCAACTTCATGGGAAACTTGTGGCATCCTGTTTTGTGTTTACCTGCAAACTTGTCATTGACCGCCAAGGCCTGATATATGAATTCCATGAGGACAATCCTATCATTGCAACATATTTGGAGTAGGTGAGGATGTCCATCAAATAATGTCAATTGGAAGTAAGAGAACTTAGGGTATTGGATATACCCCATTAAGCAATGAAATCCATGGCATTTGTACTCAACCTATATCCAACATCTCCAGTCAACCAGTTAATGATGACATAAAGGAATGCATCATTAACCCTTCTATAATGTAGCTTTAATGTTTACAAGGTTAATTGATCATAATGCTCCCATGCCTTCTTCTTTCCAGGAGCTTCTCCTAATGTTCCTACTGCATTCAATCCAAGAAATATACCAATCCTTGCAGCAACATATACAACATATGAAGTCATGAAGAAGGTATTTGTTTGATTTACTTTGATCGTTTGATTGTGCAGGTTGTCTAACAAGATCATTTCCCAATCAAATTGTTGATTTCCACTCAAAATTGCCTCAATAAAAGGAAACATCCACTCCTTGAAGCATGCAAAATATCTTTTCCCAAATACCCTGGACAACATCATGATCAAGTCATCAATATCCTTTTGGAAGTCTCCCCTCTCAGGTTGATCTGGAACTTTAGTTAGAGACTTCTTTTCAACCTTTAAACACTTATTGTTCATGTGAGCCCTATTGTTTTCTTTATGGTTGTTGAACAATTGAAATGCCTTTGCCTCATTCAGTCGCTTAGGGTTCTGAGGGGTAGGTGCATTAAACCTAAAATTCATCATTTGTGGGGAGAGATCAATGATTACATTACCTCGAATGTCCACACATTGCCTTGTTGCAGGGTTGTAAGCCCCTGCTACTGTGATTATAAGCTCTAGACACTAGACTGATAGTGGGAAAATAGTCACATGTGCCAACCCATATTGGGCTATCTTCTGAGTTCTCCTAATCACATCCTTAGAGAAAATGTCTACCAACAACTCCTCATAGTTTAATGGGCCTCGATTAGTATCGGTAATATCAACCCATTATGAGTCTAACTTGCTTGCAGTGAGAGTAGCACTCTTATATTTGTATCTCAAAGTGTATAGGAATTGCTCCACCTTGATCTTCTTATGCTTCACTTGCCTTGAACCCTCAACAGCCTGGCCCTCCACTTGTGAAACTTCTCCAAACGCTCCTAACATTGCTTACTCCTGCAAAACAACCCTAAATTATACCAATAGAAAGCATGAAAATCAACATTAGAAGATTACCTTTGATATTGCCCTGTCCTTCCCTAGGTAACCTCCCATACTTAGTAAAATTTGAAACTTATCAGAGGTGGAACTAGGAAGAGATTAGGAATTAGAAAGATTCTAATAAAGGCGGGATTGGGGTCGGGGTCAGTATTGGAATTAGAACAGGGCTCAGAACGAAAACCTGACCCGGAACCACTCAATAGTTCCAAGTTCGTTCTTCCATTCTGGTTCCGCTTCCGCAAAAGTTAAAAGAATGCAGAATGGAGAAAAAATATTATCAATAGTAGGATTGAAATTAGACCTAAACTATGATGAAGATACTCATGAGTTGAGTTCATTCCTAGCTCCACTTTCGACACTTTATCATTAAACATGAAGCAAATTTAGCCAAACACTTATAACTTGGGATGAGGTCATAGGAAGGTACGAGGAGACTTAGAATAAAGGTGTGAATTCATCATTGAAAAAATAGGAGTGGGATCGAGCCACCTAGGGCACGATATTGTAAAGAGACGACACACAAACCCTAGTTTGCACAACCCGTTGAGTCAAGAAATTAGGGCATCAAAAAGCTGACATGAAAGCGATTGAATCGACACGGGAATAAGATCAGAAGGGTCATCAAATAGGTTTCCAACCTTTTAAAGAACATGAGATCCTTCAAATATGAAACCCTAAGAGAAACTAGGGCATGATAGTATGAATACCACCAAAATGGGAAAACGACAACAAACCAACAACAAAAAAAGCGAAAAATACAAAAAGCAAACAGGAAATGGAGGGAAAAACAAAAAAAAAATGAAAAAGCAAGCGAAAGACAAACATAACATGTGAAGATTCACAAGAAAGGTCTTGTGAATGCGCTACGAACACCACGAATAGGAAACGGGAAAAAAAACAAAATGAAACAGGGGTGAAAACCCACCTACCTCAAAACGCTACCAAACAAGATGAAACTCGATTCAAATCCAGTTGTAGATGCTTTCCCTCAACCAAATCATGCTCTTATTTCATGCTATCTTGGCTCTGGTTTGCTAAAATAACTTAGGAAATAATGATAATGAGCAAAATAACCTTGATTAAGGTTTAAAATCCATTTCACACGTGTGAGGAGGTTGTAATTAATGAAACTAATGTGGTTGGTCAGGCGCAGAAATGAAACAGGGATGAGTTCACAACATTAGAGGTAAAGTGGAAGTGGAATTAGAGTTGAAATGGAATCAGGAACTTGATGTAAGCTCCACATTCTGTTCTGGTTCCGGTTTCGGCCCCGTGGCATGGAAAATGACAACAAAGGAATGGGGGCAGAATTAGAACCAAAACTGGATCCAAAACCTTTGCAAACTTCTAGATTTGGTTTTGATTCCGGTTTCGCTCCCACCAAAGGAACAAACATCAACACAAGAAAAATGAGAAAAGGAAATGAGACCAGAATGAAACCCATCCCAAACAAGACACAAACAGGAACAAAAACACAAAGAAAACCAATGGGAGCGGGATCAGAACCAAAACCAGATCTAAAACTTTTTGCAAAGTCCCAAGTTCAGTTTTGTTTCTGGTTTTGCTTCTACCAGGAGGAAAAGAAACCACAAGAAAACAAAAGAAAACTCAAGGGAGAAGCGAACCCAAGAGTGCAAGGAAAACCAAATAAACAAAGAAAACCAACAAGGCAAGAATGGGGTTGGGACTAGAACCAAAACTAGATCCAGAACTTTTACAAAATTCTAAGTCCAGTTTCTATTCCAGTTCCACTTCCACCAGACAAAAGGTACAAGGACTTAGGAGAAAAAAATAACAACTCCTAAGACCCAAACAAAAATTCCAAGGACAAACAAACACAAGGGGGACCCATTTTGACCAAAAACAAAATGGGGTGGTTATGCAAGGCATAACAATTGGAGACTCGGTTGGGGAAATGGTTTACCCATTTTCGAGAAACTAAAGAATTCAGTCACCCAAAACCTCTGGTTCATGAACATTTTAAACTTCAAGTATGATTAGTTATGGAAAACAAGGTTGAGCTGGAATCTCAAAATGTAAATCAACATTAACCACTTCAAATCTGAGTGGGTGTGCATGTATGGTGCATCTATTTTGGTAAGAGCTCTTTCTACTCTTAAACAACTGTATTCAAGATTCAAGCTACATAAGTTGAATCCCTAAGACTATCGTGCAATGATATCCAGGGTATTGCTCTGTTGCCAGATAGGCATCCATAGCCCCGACGGAGATACCTCTAGTTCTCTCAAAGTATTGCTCTACTGCCAGTCAGGCGTCCATAGCCCCGATAGAGATACTTGAATTACCCTTCTTGTATTGAGTTTGTTATTATTCAATGATTCTCTTTTCTTCTCATTTTATAAGCTTTCTTGAAGGAATTCTTTATTAGCTTTTCTCTATACTCAGATGTAGCAACCTGAAATTTGGGGTTGAGAACTACAATGGACTTCATGACAATGTCAGGATTCAAATTTTTCACCCAGATCTAAAAATACAGTCACCTAGAGACAAATGGGATTTTATGTAGAAAATATGTTCTTATCTATTTTGTGATAGATTTAACCGTGGTTTATGAGATCTCTTACAATATACTTGTTTTTTTAACCTTTCAAACCATTATTTAAAAAGAACACAAGACATAGGTCTTGAAATGAAAAATTTCCATAGACACACTTGAAAATACCTAAACCAACTTCTCTCTTAGTACCTTCAACATACAGTGAATAACCACTTCGTATTTTGAAATAGAGAAAAATAGAAGTCACCCCAAGACACAAGAACAAAAAAAACAAAACCACAAGAGCAGAACGAGATTAACAAACAAACAAACCAACTAATTACATATATGCAACCAGTCAAAACATCAGGCCCTCATGGGCCAAAATAGTGTTTGAGAAACTTCCCATTGACAGGAAAGGGGATAGGATCTCCCATTAAAGTGCTCAACTGAAAGGCATTCTCACCAAGGATTTCAACAATTTGATAGGGACCCAACCAAAGTCTATCAAACTTTTGATGGTCCCCTTTCTTTTCTTTGGCTTTATCCCATAACAGTACCAGGTCTGATATCCTAAAAGCTTTGATTATTTCTCTTTTTTCAAACCAACACTTGACAACAGCTTGATGTTTAGAGAACTATTGTAAAGCATCATCTCTTTGCTCTTCCAAATTCAATAAACTAGTTAGCCTAACTTCTATCCTATCATCATTTGAGTAAAATGATTGCATAAACCTAAGAACAGGTATCTGTAGATGGATAGGAAAGATGGTATCTTGGCCATATAGTAACTTGAATGGGGAGTTTCCTAAGGTAGCCTTGATTCGAGTTCTATCTGCCCACAAGGAAAATCTCAGTTGAGTATGCCAGTCCCTAGGATTACTTTCTAAAAAATTCTTAATTACTTCCAACAAATTTTTATTCATAGACTCAACTAATCCATTCCCCTGTGGATAGTAATTAGAAGAAAACTTCAAAACAATCTTATGCTCATATGCCCATTGAATAAATTTTGCGGAAGAGAAAGTAGGGCCATTGTCACATACAAGGGCAAACGGTACTCCAAACCTGGTTACGATGCATTCATTAAGGAATTTGATGATGACCTTGGTGGTGTTGTTCTTACAAGGTTGAGCTCCAGTCCAATGTGTATAGTAATCAGTTGCCATCAAAATAAATTTGTGACCTGCAGAAGAATTGCGGTTAATCATGCCTACAAAGTCTAATGCCCATTGGGCAAATGGCCTTACCTCATATACCAATTGTAGAGGCATTGTTGGATTATGTTCCCCGGATGCAAAATTTTGACATGTATGACATGTCCTCACATGTTGGTGAGCATCATGGAACACATGGGGCCAGTAGTAACCTGATCTCAAATTTTGGTGAGCTATGGAATCAACAAAACCATGTCTAGTACCATGTCTGCCATGAAATTTTGTTATGGCTTGTTTCGCTTTCTATTGATCAAGGAAACATAGATAGATTCCCTCAAAGTTTCTTTGGTATAAATCCCCCCCTTTGAGCATATAGTGGGAACTCTTCAGCCTGAGTTCTCTCCTTTGAGTGGCGTTCATCCCATCAGGGCATTTGTTATTTAGCAACAAAAAGATCAAATCAGCTTACCAAGGATCATTTGTAAATGATTGTATCATGTACTACTGATAGGTAATATTAGTATCTACATCTTCCATTGCCTTGGATAAGCCTTGTCCTCTGACTAGCTTCATTGGGTGGATTTCAAGATAAAAATCTTGTAAGATTTCCATCGACTTTCCTCATCTCTCTCCTAGTTCACTCTGCATAAGAAGAGACTTTACTGCAGGGTCAAGGACTATGGCAATAATTTGACTGCGGATGATGTAATGTTAGAACTTCTTGATAGCTCGAACCAGTGCAAAAGCCTATCTCTCCAACAGTGGATATCTAACTTCAACATTTTTAAACGAAGAACTCATAAAATCAATCATCCTTTCATCGCCTTCACCTTTTTGCTATGTCAAAACAACAACACAAGAATGGTCAGATGCAAAAGAATATATATAAAAAGGCTTCAGATAGTCATGGCTGATTAGAACCAGTGCTTCTGAAATAGACTGTTTAATCTATGAGAATGTAGATTTAGCCTCATTTCTCCTCTCAATCTTAGCATCCTTTTTCATTATTTCATTGAGGGGTTTGACGATCTCCGCAAACCTAGTTATGAATTTTTTCACAAAGTTTATCTTTCTAAAAAAGGACCTCATCTCCTTTTTGCTACCAGGCATGGTTAGTTTCAGAATGGATTCCAGTCTGTTAGGGGCAACTGAAATTCCCTTCTCTGATATTATGTGGCCTAGTAATTTTCCTTCTGAAACTCCAAACACACACTTTTTTGGATTAAGGGAGATTCCATAACTTATACACTTTTGAAGGAACTTTGACATATCTGCAACATGGTTTTCTCTATTCTTTGAAAATATAGTCAAATCATCCACATATATAATAATACACTTACCTACCAAATCCTTGAACGCCACATGCATTGCTCACTGAAAGGTAGCTCTAGCGTTGATAAGACCAAATGGCATCCTTCGATAAGAAAATGTCCCCCACTTAGTAGTGAAGGTGGTCTTCATCCTATCCTCATAGTTGACCATTACCTGATTATATCCTGAATATCCATCCAAGAATGACATCATTTGAGAACCATTTACTATTTGTAGCACCTCATCCAAAGAAGGAAGGGGATAATTTTCTTTCTCGGATGCTTTGTTAAGGTTTCTAAAGTCAACACATAACCTAATCTCTCCACTCTTTTTACAAAAAAGAACCAAGTTAGCAACCCAAGTCGAATGTCTTACTGGAAATATTATCCTTGCAGACAATAACTTTTGCACTTCCTTTTGAATTAAGAGCTTGATGAGGGAGTTAGCTGGACACTGCTTTTGGTGGAAAGCTTTGCTTTAGGATTCAAGGGGATAGTATGTGTCATGATTGATGTATAAAATTTTCAAGTCTTCCTATCCCCAAGCAATTGCTGCTATATCCGCTTTTAATGTTGACAGAATTTTCTCTCGAATGTGTTTGGGGCAAGTTTTTCCAATAAACACATTCTTCTTAGGGCCTAAATCTGCCAAGTTAACTGACTCATACTTCCCCCCATCAGTGTTAGTAGGCAGCTTTTCACGGGCTCGAGGATCAAAATCAAAGATCCTCTCCAATGCTACTTAGGAATGCAGTTTGTTTTCAGATTCATTATCCCTTCTTCATCACATGTTTTTGGATCCCACTCCCCCTGATCTCTTTCTGATTCATCAATAATATGCCCTTCAAAGACGTTCAAACTTTCCAGGAAGGCAAGTATATGCTAGTCATCATCAAAGACCTAAAAAATTTGCACGTTATCTGGGATGGCTAGGATCAAGACTAACTCTACTGAAAACCTCTTCAACTTAGAATATTGCATGGGTTCCAAGGTACTAGCAGCCACAACAAGTGCATTTGCAATCTGGTTGTCATCTATGGCATTCAATTTGATCCAAAAAGCATCGAAATCCTCTATCATATTCCATATTTTGTTTTTGTATGTAGCCAAACTTTTGTTATGACATGTGTATTGACTATGAACCTACTTGATAATGGCCTTAGAATATTCCATGACTGTTAAAGTTGTAACCTTTTTTTGATGCACAAACATTAGTCCTCTAGCTAGCACTTCATACTCCTCCATGTTATTGGTATAGCCGAACTACAACTTGTAAGAAGCAAAGTATATTTTCCCTTTTGGGTTTGTTAGTTCAACCCCCGCCCCACTCCCTGATTTAGACTTAGAACCGTTGAATTTGAGAACCCATAATTTATCCGGGGTGGGTATTTCTTTCCTAGGACAAGCCGGGGGAAATTTTTCACAAGAAATAGGTGGCACGTTGAATTGATTTAGGGCCTCACTCAGATTTAGAACTTGTGAAAACACTTGTTCTTGAATTTGATCTTGATCAATGATTTTACAGTTGGTTATTGGTTTCAACAACCCCCTTGGAATTGGAATATTGGTAGGGGTTGGTGTATCCAACAGTTCCTGATATTCTACAATCTCATTTTCCAAGGAAGAACATGAAATCTAAGTCTCTCCACTTGGGAGAAGGACTTCTTCATGTGTAGTATGGGTTCGTGTCAAAATAGTGGCATCCCTTGCCTCAAATGAAAACTGATTAAGGGGTGTTTTAGGGTGACTTTCACATGTTTCCTTAGACTGACATACATGGTTCAAAATGTCGACACAAGGTTGACATGTCAACTTAGAATGACTTTGGTAATGAATTCTGCACCAATTAGGGAGTAGTAAAATCCATAGATCAACTTCTTCTCCTAGAACCTGCCCATCTTGTTGTAGTTTTCTAATTAAAACTTGCTGGTTGATAGTGGTCATGGGATCACTATGATCTAAAGGTTTCAAGTTATCAGGATTGAACATCGAAAAGGTCATGATTTCCTCTCTCCTATATACTCCTATCTTAGTTTCAAAGTAAGTTACCTCATTAGGACAATCATACTCAGTAATCATATGTTTGAGACAAGGCTCACTTTCAATCCTAATTTGTGTTGCTACCCCTTTCCATAGTAGCCACATGTGTGAACAGTCTAAAGATAGATAACCCCAGATGATTTTCATTAGGTCTCGACTTAGAAGCATACCATATGTCTTAGGGATATTAGCCACCTGAATATCCATATAAGTTTGGATTCATGGGTCTGATCTAACCTGCACATGAATATTTTTCAGTTCTCCTACCAAATTAACCTCAGTTTTATCTAACTGAATTACCTTCTTGTGAGTCTGAAGTGGATTCAAACCTAAATTTTTACAAATCTAAAAGGGCATGACATTACCTGATGCTCCAGAATCCAAGAGGCAGTTGTGCAAATTCTTTCTAAAGATTCTCAAGCTTAGAAGGAATGGTGGGGTCCCTGTCTTACCTTTGTACAAGGCTGCATTCATTTCATTAGTTGGAGTCACCTTATTATTTCCTTTTGAATGATCTGCCTCGTCCAAAGCTCTCAACACAATATCACGTTGGGCAGGGAACCACTTTAAAATATCAAATAATGACAAAAAAGTATTTTGTTTTTGCATCTCTGAAATAAAATCAAATTCCATATCATTTTTTGTTTGATACTTAGGAACAAAAGATGAGTTACCTTTATTTTGAAATTTAGGTAGGCCTTTCAGTGGAGGCAATTTATTGTCATCATTTTGATTGGGTGGAACCATGGTGCTCAGAGGAGAAGATTTGGTGAATGGGCCTTTATTCTGATTCCTCAGAAAATGCCCCCCTTTTGATTGGAAGGCTTGAGCATCATATACATCCTCCTCTAGCTCATTTTCCTCTTGTTTTTGGAAAGGAGGTTCTTCGTCAAAAAGTTCATAAGCCATGGTTGTATTTGTGGATCCACCATTCTTGTTAGAAGCACCCTGCAATGGGGCATCAACTTGTGCAATATTAACCATCTTCTCCATCTTTGGACAGTTAATCTCAGAATGTGTTGCAATTTCATGCAACCTACACCAATTTGTCATGAAATTAAGATCTGCAACATTTGTAGTGTGTGGTTTATCTTCACTAGCTTGATAGTTATGAGGAACTCCTCCATTGTTTGGTCCAATGTTCCATTGTCTTTTGTTATTGGATCTCTGGTTGTATCCCCTATTTTGGTTCTACTAATTTTGATTGGGAGAATTCTGGTTCTAGAAATTCCTTTGGTTTTGATTGGAATTCTGGTTGGAATAATTACCTTGATTGGAATACCCTCCCTAGTTTTGGTAATTCTGGTTTTGGTTTTGATTTTGAGGGGGGTTGTACTTGAGCTATGTCATCTCATTGGTCACCTGAGATAATTTTTTCTTAAGGGTCTCTAACTTTGTTGTTAGGTGAGCAGTACATTCACTTTTTGCAATAGTTGCAGCTGATGTATGCATCATGGGATTAGATCCTCCAACTTGATTATGGGGATTTTGAACTTGTTGTGAGGGATCAGGAGTTGGGCCATTAAAGAATAATTGCTAAGATATAGATTTTACCTCAGCTAAGGGTCCATATGCAGAATGAGACATTCCTAAGATTGTATTAAACAACGAGGTAGGATTGGGCACTTGGGAGTATCCTAAAGGAGGCAAAATACCTCCTAAACCTCCTGACTATGAACTAATTTGTTGTTGTGGTTTAATAGCAAGGTGGTAAAATTTGGAAAGAGAATTAATATCATTTGCATTGTATGTTCTTTGCAAAAACAGGCCAATCAGGGGTTCCATGGCCTTCAGGTAGGCTTGGATAGCAATATTTTCAGCCACAAGGTATGGTTCTTGTAATCTTCTATACATACTCTAAAATCTAGTATTAAATAGGGGTAATGGTTCATGTGGCTCTTTCCTGATAGTGGAAAATTGGTGATATAATATTGCAGGATCCACATAGACCCTGAATTGGTTAATGAACACATCTTCTAAGTTTTTCCAGCTCAGGATGGATCCCGTGGGAAGATTCAAATACCAATTGTAGGTCATGTCTCCCAATGAGTAGAGAAATAATCTACATGCAACATCATGGTGAGAAATCTGAGCATGGGTACAAGAATCTTTAAATGCCTGTATGTGCTCTTCAACATTTCTTGACTTTTCATGACCATATCTGGGGCAGAATTTCTTCAGGTTCTTTCACATTTTGTGTATGCCACCAGGAATGACTCCCAGTGGTGAAGGATTGTTGGAAAAGAATGCCATAGGTGGTGGTGGTGGATTTGGTTGTGCCACCTGTGGTGTTGGTGGAAACCCAGGTGGAGTAAGTGGTGGTGTTAACAGTGGGATAAAAACTCTATGGGCTTTGGGTCTAATGGGGGTTTGGAGTTCAACTAACGGTTCTAGAATTGTAGTAGATCTAAGAACTCTTTCAAACCTTTCTAGTGAAAGGGACCTGATTCGAGCCAATTTGTTCCTTGAGGCCCTCCTTCCAGCACCAAATTTGTTGATGGTCAATGTAACACAACAACATTAAATAGAATATTTCTACCCTATTTCTCCTTAAAAAGATAGATAACCTAAAGCAACCTATCTTCTAAGGTCTTTGTAGTTGGTTCTCAACTGTGTTGATGTTGTTCAGTGGCCTATGCAACTGTAATGTTCAAGGGGTTTTCTGGTAAAAGGGATACAAAATGCATCACACAAATTAATCTACATTTGGGGGGGTGTAAATAAATATCAAAAAAGGACAAGGCTCGGGACAACAAAACATGAATGTAAATTTCCTTCAATTCAGACATACAAACTTCATAATGAGCATTGTTTCCAAACAACTAACCAAAAAATGATACAATCTATAGTACAATCTATACCATTGCATTCATTCATAGTGAAAATTCAAGACATACAGATCATTCACCATTCATAAACTTCAAAATTAACAAGAACGCATCATCAAATCATCATTAAAATTCATATATCAATAACCACAAGAAATCTCATTCACTGATAATTCAATGGAAACAGTCTCAAATTCAAAATCTTCTATTGACTTTCATCAAATAAGAAACATTTATGCACAACATTCACTAGCATATGAAACCATTTTTTCATTGACATCACCATTAAAACTAGTTCTAAAAATAACATAAAACTGTATTGACAAATTGTAAAAATATCTAAGTGTCTTTGCATAAAGTTGTAAAAAAGGTTTCTGAAACTATAAAAATTCTCCTAACATTCTCCTTAGGCTACTAATATTTCTTCAATTAGCTGATCTTTACATCATGGAGAGAAAAACTACATATAGAAATTCCTAACATTAAATCCTCCAGTCAAAAATTTGAGATCCACCAAGTAAGGAACAACTGGAAATGCATAAGATGAATTCCCATCATGATCTTTAGTTCAATTGTTGATGATCCTGTTATCAAAATCTGATGGAAAAAGAGGGAAGGTAGAACTACTGGGAATCTCTAATTGAAGTCGTGTCATCATCATGTAAAATAGGAGAGAAAGAGAGAGATTTGTATAGTTGATCATGTCATTAGGTGTCCATCAGGAACAAAACATTCCACTGCCACTTTATTCCTGCATTTTCTACTCAAGCATGTACTCATCATAATTAGTAAACACTTGTTGGAGCACATCTTCATTTGGCCCGTCCACCCAACTTTCTTAAAACTTTATTCTTTTCAATTCTGCAGAAGCAAACTCTTGCATATCCCCAAGTTTAATAAGTTCTCTTCTAGCAACCTTTATCTCCTCCTTGATATCCATAAGTCTATCAATCAACAAGCCATCACCATCATCCCCCTTGTGCATTGCCTCCTCAAACCTACTATTCCATTTTTCCTTAAGTTTTTTAAGAGGGAGGCCATCTTTTAGAGGGATGTCTTCATTTACAAGCATAGCAATGACTGCTCCCAACTCCTCAATTTGTTCATTCAAATCTTTCCCAGCCTGTTGTACGTCATTTCGATGATAAAAAATGATTGAGGACCGAAACCTAATAATGTTGATGGTCTTTTCAATAAAGTTTGCATTATCCTCCTCAAGGATGGACTGCTCCAACAAAGTTTGTTTTGACAACTTATTGATGTCCTTCAACCTCTTTGTATGTTCTCTATATTCTTCCTCTTGTTTCCCAAGATCCTCAGCATGTGAATTCATGTCACTAACCAACTCAAATGCATCATCATGAGCTTTATAACTTTAAACAAGAAACTCCTTCACTTCTTGGTTCAACCTATCAATCATCTATCCAACATCCCTACCATGCTTCTCATTTCAACAAGGTCATCAGCCTCTTTCTTACTTAACAAAATGGGTGTTGTAGGAGCAGCAGATTGTACAAAAACAAGAGAGGATAGGTCCTTTAAGAACCTATGTAATTGATCTAATTGATCCCTAAGGTCATCTTTCCCTTTCTTGTCCTTTACCATTCTTGACTTGGTGGAGGATGCTACAATATCAATTAAGTCCATTTGCTGATTTCTTATAGGCCCTAGTTGATAATCATTTAACTGGATCTCCGATCTGTCCTTATTTACCATTGGAATGGCACACTCAGCCACAATCTCTCTAGCATCTTTGAATTTGGTGGAGTGAAGGACTCTATCCTTTTTCTTGGGCCTCTCCTTCTCAATCTCTTTCATCATATCATCACAATTCAAATGTTGGGGCTGGACTATTTTCTTTTTCTCCAAGTTAAGCTTCAACCATGTTGGGGGAGCAAGAGTAGTAACCACTTGTTGTGAGGAAGAGGTGGTAGAGAGACAGGTTGCAAAATTGTTACCTTAGGTTGAGAATCAATCTCTTGTTGCTCCTTTTTTGCTACTTCCTTAGCAATCCTATTAGCTTCAACTTTCTCTCTTTCCTCTTCCAATCTCCTTTGCTCATACATTTCATCTCTCTATTTCTCTAATTGCTTAACCTTTTCCCACATTTCCTTTGCTTCTTGCTCCTGCTTGGCTTGTTCTTCTACTTCCTTCTTCTTTAACAAGATCTCCTTTTCATCCTTTTTCCTTCAGGCTTCCTTTGCAGCCTTGAACTTGGCTTCAATGGTTTTTCTCTCTCTTCTTTGTTGAGCCTTTTCTTCTTCCAATTCATGGATTTTCTGCAACAGAGCTAACTTATCTCTTTCCTCCTTGATTTTCAGCTCTGCTTCCTTTTGTTGCTGCAAGAGATCTTCCTTCTCCTTGTGTTGCCTTACAAGCTCTTCATCTTTATCCTTAGCTTCTAATTCTTGTTATTTGGATAATGCATCAGCTTGTGCTTTAGCATCTGCTTCTTTCTACTTTGCAAGTGCCTTAGGTTTTGCTTTAGCATCTACTTCTCTCTTTGTATACTCAAAGAGTTTCCACTGGTCCTCTAGAGTCAACACATGTTCTTCCTCAACATTTCCAATGTTCTCATCAGACACAACTTTGGTAGACTTGTCATTTGACTATGTGGCCTTTGAATCAATATCAATGTCATGAATTTCAACCTCCACTTCCTTCCCCTTAAGGGTCTCTATTTGTTTATGAATACTACCCATAGGTATCTCCTCAGTAGATTCTTTTGGGAGAGAAGGTTGGGATGAAGTTCCTCCTATAGTTTTTGTAGTTTCTTCTCCTTGTGGCTTATGAGTATCTAGGGTAGGTATTTTTGGATCAGCCTCTCCTCCAGAGCTAGGAGGGAGATATTCTAATTTCTCTTTAGGATCTTTTCTCCTATTTGTTCTCTTGTATCCTTGGGTGCCTTGTGCTTTCCACTTCTTTGAAGTTTGAGCCTTTGGCTCCTTTATCCTCATCACTACCCATTGGATACTTCTATCCATTACTATCTTAGAAATCTGTCTAATATCAATAAATTCTTCCTCATCCCAATTGATGGGGTCCAAGTTCTTGGTACCAATTTTTTCTGCTTCATAGCCGGGATCCAAAACTACATCATCATCAGATAGTGTATCAGGAATGTCCTCTTTTACTCCAAACTCAATCATCAATGGAATAGGAATCCTTTCATAACTTCTCTTTCTAACATCATACTCATCTTGCAAATCTATCCAAAAATCCTTCAACAAGTTATAATGTTTCTCAAACATGGTAGGAAACAAACCATTCATCTTATTTTTTGGATAAAAATGCTTTCGGGATGTATAAAATCCCAACCTTAAGTGAATCAACTCATCACATATTGCTTTTGCAGCCACAATATGAGCACAATTGTATTCTCCCAACTTCATGGGAAACTTGTGGCATCCTGTTTTGTGTTTACCTGCAAACTTGCCATCGATCGCCAAGGCTTGATATATGAATTCCATGAGGAGAATCCTATCATTGCAACATCTTGGGAGTAGGCGAGGATGTCCATCAAATCTTGTCAATCAGAAGTAAGAGAACTTGGGGTATTGGATATACCAATGTCCCCATTTAGCAATGAAAGCCATGACATTTGTACTCAACCTGTATCCAACATCTCCAGTCAAGCGGTTAATGATGACATAAAGGAATGCATCATTAACCCTTCTATAATGTAGCTCTAATGTTTGCAAGGTTAATTGATCATAATTCTCCCATGCCTTCTTATGTCTAGGAGCTTCCCCTAATGTTCCTACTACATTCAATCCAGGAAATATACCCATCCTTGCAGCGACATATACAACATATGAAGTCATGAAGAAGGTCTTTGTTTGATTTACTTTGATCATTTGATTGTGCAGGCTTTCCAACAAGATCATTGCCAAATCAAATTATTTATTTCCACTCAAAATTACCTGAATAAAAGGAAACATCCACTCCTTGTAGCATGCATAATCTCTTTTCCCAAATACCTTGGACAACATCACGATCAAGTCATCAATATCCTTTTGGAAGTCTCCCCTCTTAGGTTGATCTGGCTCTTTATTCAAAGACTTCTTTTCAACCTTTAACCACTTCTTGTTCATGTGAGCCCTATTGGTTTCTTTATGGTTGTTGAACAATTGCAATGCCTCTACCTCATTCAGTTGCTTAGGGTTTTGAGGGGTAGGTGCATTGAACATAAAATTCATCATTTGTGGGGAGAGATCAATGATTACATTGCCTTGAATGTCCACACATTTCCTTGTTGTAGGGTTGTAAGCCCCTATTGTTGTGATTATAAGCTCTAGAAATTGCCATGATAGTGGGAAAATAGTCACATGTTACAACCTAGATTGGGCTATCTTTTGAGTTCTTTGAATCACATCCTTAGAGAAAATGTTTACCAAAAAATCCTCATAGTTGAATGGACCTAGATTAGTATCGGTAATATCAGCCCATTCTGAGTCTAACTTGCTTGCAGTGAGAGTATAACTCTTATGTTTATATCTCAGAGTGTATAGAAATTGCTCCACCTTGATCTTCTTAGGATTCACTTGCCTTGAACCCTCAACATCCTGGCCCTCCACTTGTGAAACTTCTCCAGACACTCCTGACATTGCTTACTCCTACAAAACAACCATGAATTAGACTAATAGAAAGGATGAAAATCAACATTAGAAGATTACCTTTGATATTTTCCTATCCTTCCCTAGGTAACCTCTCATACTTAGTGAAATTTGAAACTTATCGGAGGCAAAAACAGGAAGAGATTAGGAATTAGAAAGCTTCTAATAAAGGTGGGAACAGGGTTGGGGTCAGTATCAAAATCAAAACCTGGATCGGAATGGAAACTAGACCCGAAACCATTCAGAATGGAGACAAAACCTTATCAGGAGAGGGATTGAAATCAAACCTAAACTATGTCGTACATACTCATGAGTTGAGTTCGTTCCTGGCTCCGCTTCCACCACTTTATCATTAAACATGAAGAAAATTTACCCAAATGCTTATAACAACTTGGGACAAGGTCATAGGAAGGTATGAGGAGACTTAGAATAAAGGTGTGACTTCATTAAAAAAATAGGGGTGGGATTGAGCCACCTAGGGCACAATATTGTAAAGAGATAGCGCACAAACCCTAGTTTGCACAAGTCATCAACTTAAGAAATTAGGGCATCAAAAAGCCAAAATGAAAGTGATTAAATCAACATGGGAATAAGATCATAAGGGTCATAAAAAAGGTTTCCAACCTTTTAAAGCACATGAGATCCTTCGAATATGAAACCCTAAGTGAAACTAAGGATGATAATATAGATACCACCAAAATGAGAAAATGACAGCAGACTGACAAAAATGAATGGGAAACAGAGAGAAAAACAAAACAAAAAATGAAAAAGAAAGGGAAACACAAACACAAACACACAAAGATTCACGAGAAAGGCCTTGTGAATGTGCAATGAATACCATAAATAGGAAATGAGAAAACAAACAAAACGGAACGGGGGTGAAAACCCACCTACCTCAAAACCCTACCAAACAGGATGAAACTCGATTCGAATCCACTTGAAGATGCTTTCCCTCGACCAAATTATGCTCTTCTTTCATGCTTTCTCAGCTCTGGTTTGCTAAAACAACTTAGGAAATAATGATAATGAGCCAATTAACCTTTATTAAGGTTTAAAATCCATTTCGTGTGTGTGAGGAGGTTGTAATTAATGCAATTAATGTGGTTGGTCAGGCACAGAAATGAAATGGGGAAGAGTTCACAACATTTGCATACATCAGAGGTAAAGCAGAAGCGAAAGTGGAGTTGAAATGGAATCAAGAACTTGATGTAAGATCCACATTCTGTTCTAGTTTTGGTTTCAAAAGGAATGGGAGCGAAATTAGAACCAAAACCAGATCTGAAACTTTTGTAAGGTTCCAAATTCGGTTATGATTTTAGTTCCACTCCCATCAAGGGAACAAACACTGACATAAGAAAAATTAGAAAAGGAAAACAAAAGGAAACGAGACTGGAATGAAACCCATCCCAAACAAGACACAAACGGGGACAAAAACACAAAGAAAACTAGCAGGAGCGGGATCGGAACCAAAATCGGATCTGGAACTTTTTGCAAAGTTCCAAGTTCAGTTCTATTTCTGATTCCACTTCTTCCAGGAGGAAAAGAAACCACAAGAAAAAAAAAGACAACTCAAGGGAGAAACAAACCCAAGAGTCCAAGGTGAACCAAACATACAAAGAAAACCAACAAGGCAAGAGAGAGGCCAGGACCGAAACCAAAACCGGATATGAAACTTTTACAAAGTTTTGAGTCCAGTTTCCATTTTAGTTCTGCTTCCACCAAAGAAAAGGGACAAGGAATTAGGAGAAAAAAAGAACAACCCCTAAGACCCAAACAAAAACACCAAGGACAAACAAACACAAGGGGGACCCATTTTGACAAAAAAATAATGGGGTGGTTATGCAAGGCATAACAGGTAGGGATATCAGTTTTATCAAGGTTCCATAGGGTATTTAGGTTATAATCACTAGAGGCACAAGAATCCCATTCCCATTCATTGGAATCTATTTCAGTGTGGAAATATTTAGATATAGGTTTAGTAGTGATCGTATTTATGTTAAGGTTTCAAAATAGGTTTTCGATATACAAGTCGTTGTCTATAAGGTTGTAATCATTTGATGTCTCAACAGCGGTAGAAGTAGCTCTTTCCTTATAAGAGGTGCTTTCGGTGCTTGGGGTAATCATTTCTAATGAACCATAACCTATTCCAAGATTCTTCTTGCACTTTTCTATGATGACTAGTTCTCTTATACCTTGTTCATGTAGACCCAAGCCACCTTTTCTAGTGAGCCCCATGCTTTTTTCTATCTGATATCCTTTATTGTTTTGATTAATAGGAAGGGGAGGTAGTTGTTTCTCCCATCATTCTTCTTTGTAAATCCATGAAGATAGGTTTTCTTCAAACACTTCTTTGTCTTGCATGTCCCCCCACTTGGTGAAAATGGTGGGTTTGAGTTACATTGTAACAGCTTGAACATGCTTGATCTCTCTCAGTCCTCCATAAGTCTTTGTTGTTGGGGGAAGCATTCCAATGCAAAAGGATTGGTTGAAATGGTATTCTTCATAGCCATTATCAAGCACTTGAATTTTTAGATTGGATTTTGGTGGCTTGGTTGATGGAGGTGCAGTGGAGGATGAAGTTAGTGATGATATGTCAACATATGAAAAAGAGTGGAAAGATATATCATTGCTAGGTATTTGAAGAATATTTTTCTACATCTCCAAGTTTGTGCAATAATGAAAAAATTTAGAGTTGACATATATGGTAACTTCCTTATCATTGTGAGGAAATTTTAAGCATTGATGAAATATTGAAGGGACTGATTTTAAGGCATGGATCCATGGTCATCCCAAGAAAAGGTTGCATGGTAGTTCAAGATCCAGTACTTGACATGTTGTCTCTGCTATCACTGGTACTATTTGAATGGGAAGTCTGATTGTTCCTTTTTATTTTCTCTCCATATCATCATAAGCCCTTATGGTAATACTTTTGTTTATGTCTATTACATCATCAAAATATCCCAGTTGTTTTACTAATTTTAGGGTACAAATGTTTAAGCTTGCACCATTATCTATCAGTACTCTCTTGACCTTGTGTTTATGGACACAAAATTCTAGATAAAGAGCTTTATTATGGAAAGATATTTGTGGAATGTCTTTTTTAGAAAAGACCAAGTGATAGGTGGTGGTGACGTTACCAACCATGGCTTGAAACTGATCAATGTTAAGATTGTGAGGGACTGACATTTCAACAAGAGATTTCTCCAAGATTTATTTACGTGCTGGTGACATTTTCAAAAGCTTAATGATGGAGATTAATGCAAGAGTTTTCTTTAATTGTTCCACAATGTTGTAGTCATTTGATGGCTTAATCGTGGCTTTTTCTTAGGGTGGGCCTCCTTGGATTGTGACTCTCCCTCTTCATGTAGTTACATTACACTCGAGATCTTTGCCTAGTATGGTTACAACATTGATGGTATGATCATCTTGAGAGATGTTTCCTATGAGTTTTTTGTAGGAAAAGTTGGCTTTACAATAATCTTGCACTTTACCCTTGTCGTTTCCCCTAGAATGGTCAGGGATTGGATCCTTGTAGATTTTTAAGTCTTTATTTCCAAGATGATGTTCTATGTCGACCCTTTTCTATTAATTCTTACATAATGTTTTTGAGCCTCATGCATTTGTTGGCGGTATGACCCTGGATATTGTGAAATTAGCATTGGTCATTCGCATTATACCAAGGTGGTTTGAAGTTTGGCTCATCATAGATTTTTTTTTCATTAGGCTTCATTAGGGTTTTTTGGACCAATTTACGCATAATTATTTCAAGGGGTTCTCCCAATGGAGTGAGTTTTCTTCTAGGTTGGTCATATTGCCTACACGGCCTCCTTTGATTATCCTATCCTTGATTTGGTTGTTGGTTATTTGGTTGGTTATTTTGAGGATAATTGATTTGGTTGTTTGGCACATTGTTTGGAGTATAGCTTTGTTGTGTTGTTTGAATACTATTTTGTGGGCCATTGGGAGGTTGTATGTTTCGTACAATCTTGGCATCGACCACTCCGTCCTTGGTTACGTTTTTTTTCTTTACCCATATTTTTGGTTTGTCATTTGAACTAGAAGCTTGGTCCTTGGGGTTGTAGATTTTAATTAATCTTCTTGCGATGAGAGTGCTTTCGATGAGTGAACCTTTTTCAATAATCTCCTCAAAGTTACCAGGGAACAACATAGTGAGTTAGTAGTTAATGTCTACATGTATGTTAGAGACAAATATTTCTACGGTATATTTCTTGGGAACATGCCATTTACATTTGTTGGCTTTGTTTCTTCATCTCTGTAGATATGATCCAAATGATTCCCCTTGGCTTTGTTTAATTTTATAAAGATTAGGGATCATTATATCCTGTTCTATGTTGTATGAGAAATGATTGAATTTTTTTTTGACAACTCATCAAATGTTTTGATACTAGGAAGTAGATGAGAGAACCACTCGATAGCAGCCCCACCGAGACTTCATGGGAAAATCCTCATTAAATAGGTATCATTGTGCTATAAATCCATGCAAGCTACTAAGAATTCTCGCGCATGCTCTATTGGATCCCCTCTTCTCTTGTATTTGTCAAATTTTGGTATTTCAAAGCCCTTGAGAAAAGGTATCATAGATAAGTTTTGATCAAAGGGATATGGACATATATCTTGTAGAGCGTAGCTCTTCTTTGGCTTTCCAATTTGGATGTCCAATATTCTTTTGTTGAGGGTTTGTATTTGCATGCTTATGTTGTTAGTTAGTGCACTTGATTGAGGATTTTGTGTGTTGTAGCCTTGTTGTCCTATGAAATTTGTTTGGTCATAAATGGAATGTTGTGTAGGTATGGGACCTTGATGACTGTGTTTTGTGTAAGGAAGATCGAGTCCTTGTTGTGTGTTGTAGGTATGTTGAGTTTGTGGTACGCCCTCATATTGATTTTGAGGTACTCCTTGGTATTGATTGTGTGGAAATCCTTGATATTGATTTTGAGGGATACCATGGTATTGCATTTGAGGTACACCTTGTTGTGGAGTAGGAGTTTGAGTTAGGGTTTGTGAAATACCATTATGTTGTGTTTGGGGTATACCTTGGTGTTGTGGATTAGAAGTTTGAGGTTGGGTTTGTAGAATACTACGATGTTATGTTTGAGGTATACCTTAGTGCTATGGATTGTGAGGAGTACCTTGGTAGTTTGTTTGGGATACACTTTGGTGTTGTTGATTTTGAGGAGTACCTTGGTAGTGTGTTTTGGGTACACCTTGTTATGGATTTTGAGGAGTACCTTGGTAGTGTGTTTGGGGTACACCTTGTTGTTGATCTTAAGGAATACCTTGGTGTTGTTGATTTTGAGGAGTACCTTGGTAGTTCATTTGGGGTACACCTTGATGTTGATCTTGAGGAATACCTTGATGATGTGTTTGGGGTATACTTTGATGTTGTTGATTTTGAGTACATTGGTAGTGCGTTTGGGGTACACCTTGATGTTGTGGATTTTGAGGAGTACCTTGGTAGTGCATTTGTGGTACACCTTATTGTTGTAGAATTTGAGGAGTACCTTGGTAGTACATTTTGGGTACACCTTGTTGTTGTGGAATTTGTTATGATTTCCCTTGTTGATATTGTGTTATTTGAAGGGTCATAATATGATGTTTGTGGCATGTCTTGTCCTTGTGATGGGATGTTACCTTGTTGGTCCACTACATGTTGTGGTGGTCCTGTTGGAAGGCTTCCCATGTTTTGCATAGTGTTGTATGGTGGCATGTTTTGAGTTAAATTTCCTTGATATTGTTGAGCTACGACCACTTCATCAATTTGTGATTGGTTGCCTATACAATGGGTTATCCATAGGTTGTGGTTTAGATTGATCGTTGTTTTGTGAGAACAAAGGTGGTATCTTGGGATCCACTATTGGTTTGGGTATCTATATTACCATTGTTTGATCTCATAATGGAATGAGATTAGGATCCATAAGAATTTCCAGATTAAATTCTATGGATACTTTGGCACCACTTTGTGCTTGTGTAAGGAAATACGAGTTTATGTTCTTCCCAAGAATTTTGTCCATAAGTTTCTGCATCTTAGGATCTTGGGAGTACTCTAAGAGTTTTTTGTCAGTAAGTTCCTCATCACTATCACATTCTTCTATGAACATTTTGAAGACTAGGAGGTTTGGTTTTTCTAGCAATTCTTTCTTGATGTCCAAGAAGTATTTCATCCTCACGAGGTGGTTAATTTTGGTGAGCCTTAAATGTGGGTTGTCCTTGAGGAGTTGAGAGTTCGTTTGGATTGTAACCTGATGATCGAGCTTCCCCATTAGTGGTGTTGTTCATTGGTGCACTATAACTATTCTTGTTGGCTTCCATTCTCTTTTAGTGTTGAGATCTCGTTGTTATCATAAACGAGCTTAAGACATTGATAAATTTTTGTGACAACTAGTTTATGAGAATGGGATGGTGTTTTATTTTTGAGATTTTTGCTAAAATGACGTATGAAGATGATGTGTGAAAATATTTTGGTCAAATATTGTTGATGGTTTTCTATGGATTGTATGTTTTATGCTCAAGACCCTAGGATAAGAGTATGAGTGATTTGTTGGATGTTTTGTTATTACGCTAATCTTAGGACACAAGGTGTACAAGACTTGGACTGATATTATGCTCTATTTTAGAGGATATTTTGATACTATACTTGAAATAGCTTTGAGGTTGCAAGCAAAGTTTGATGTCAATATCCTCTTAAATGATAGCAAGAGGATAATCCAAGTTGTGTTTGATTTGTTGATGGATATGACAAGATGCTAATATGATTTGTTGCTGGCTGATTATTTGTGTTTCAAAGGATGATGGATTAACTGGCTTTGGACCAATTTTGATAGGTACCAAAATGCAGGACAATAGTGGTTTATGTTCAAGATAGTAGCAAAAAAAATTTAGACAATAGTGGTTCCTTTTACATGACAAATGCAACAATTTTATCGAAAGCAGCCTCAGTTTAAATTTGTGAATGGTAAAAAAGAGAGGAAAATAGCGGTCATTTTCATGAAAGTAGTGAAAAGGTAGGACAACTATGGCAATATTATGAAACAAAAGTAGAAAAAATGATAGTAGTAGCTTTATTTCCAAAATTTCCAATTTCTTGATCGTAGTTTGATGGAAAAGTTTGCAAGTTTGAGATGCTTTGTTTGATTTGATGTTTTGATGGAAAGTGATGCATACAATATAAAATTTGAGATCCAATAATATAGCTTGTAGATTATCAATCAACATGTCCTAAGGAATAAAAGGTACACTCTTCTCTTTAGGCTTACCTCACCCCTAAAGGAGTGATTTTAAATTGAATCTATAGAGGGAAAAAATAAGATATATTAAGGAAATGTACCATCTTGATACTCCAAGAAAAAAGAGTCCCTTCCCTTAATTATTTATGCTTCAACTATAGATTTGATGTGGTAAGTAACTTCTAGGAGTGGTGCGCCTCCCATGCACTACTTTGAAGGATGTTTTGGAAAATTGGATAGGCTTCTAAAATAAGGTGTTTAGTGACAACTATGAACACTATGATGTGTAGATAAAATGTAAGCCACTAAAGGATTTATTCATTCTTTCCCAACTCATTATGTTCAAATGAGGATGAGTCACGATATGCTATTCCAACCTAGATATAAGCTACTTTCTTTCAATTTCACAAATGTTATATATCATGTCGGTAAACATGCTTTTAGGGTCACTTATATGAGTTCTCTCATGCAAGATGTGTCTCATTAGAAGGCCCTTATAAAAATTGGTTGACCATAAAAAAGTGTAAAGAGCCCAAAGTGTTTCTCATCACCCAAGATCATCAAAAGACATAGGGGAGAGGATACACACTTGGATTGCAAATCACAGTGGACATGGTTTACAATTCATAGCAATTTGATTTTAAGCCTAAAACTGAAGTGTGTAAAGATAACAATTCATTTTTTAGATGCACCAAGTTTAAACATTTGAGACTTCAAGCAAGAAATTCCATTTGCAATAAAAAAAGATGGTTTGTTCAATTTTATGTACCAAATTGAAACATGATGATTATCACCAAGTTTTAATGCACCAAAGTAAACGTTTCAAGTTGTGTTGTTCATTTTTATTGCACCAATAGAAAATGAGTTCATTTTAATAGCACCAACTAAAAATGAGTTCATTTTAATAGCACCAAAATGAAAACATTCGATTTGTCTTGTTCATTTTTATTGCACCAAAACAAAATGTGAGATCTGTAAGTTCTTTTTAGGAGCACTAAAATGAAATGTGAAACCAATTTTAAGTACACTAAAATGAAGTGTGAAAGTTGATTGCTCAATTTTAAATACACCAAAATGAAGTGTGAGATTTGTAGGTTCTTTTTAGGTACACCAAAATGAAATGTTTTAACAAAAAAAATGCTTTGAAAATTGAAATGCCTTGGACCGTTTGTCAACTCTGCAAGAAAATAGTTAGTTGTTCATATGAAAACATGCCATAACCATGCAAGGGATGCACCACCAATATTATAAAATATCACAAGCACAACAAATAATCAATGGTTAGGGTTAGGTAGAACGAAAATCCAAAAAAAAATTCAAATTGAAGCAGAAACAAAAATCAGAATAATAGCGGGCCTGTTAACTTCAATAGTGGCCTTTCTCTAGAACGACTGTGACTCCCTCAAATGATAGCGGCATGAAAAAAGTGCAGTATCAGTTTTGCTTAGGATGAAAGCAGCTCTATTCAAATACTTATACTTAGAAACCTGCAAAATAGAACAAACAATAGTGCCCTTTCTAACAATAGTGGTTGACTTTAGGATGATAGTGGTTGGATTTAGTATGACCACAATAAATCTATAATGACAACCGTGTTCCAATTTTGGGACTTCCACGACCCAAATAGCAACAATGATTCTTGCAAAATATGTTAGTGTTTCAAAACCTGTAACTACTCACAAAACCTTACGAAAACATTAGTGTTAAGGACTTGGGTTCCACCGGGCATGCCAATTAATGTTAGGGGAAAATAAGCATAAGGAGACAATAATGAAATCAAATTAATGAGATCAAAACAAAGAAAAATTCTAACCTACTCATGAAATGAAATTATAAAGAAATGAATCAAGCAATACAATCATGAAAGAGTACATAAATTGAATTCATGAGTTACAATGTTACCATCCCATGTTGAAGTGTAATTTGTATTGATGTTGGATTGCTTGGATCAATACAAAGCCTCCATTGTTGTGCAAAAGCTTCAAAATATATGTTAATGGTGATCAAAGATGTAAGTGTTTGCTCTTAAGAATTTGATAGTCAATTCAGTATGACCTCTTTACACAATTTCTCTAGATTCTCTAATCATTTTTGAGAAGGAAGAAGGTTGTTTTATAGATTTTCAAGTTTTAGATGAACGATCGAGATTCAATAATGAAAGATCACAATCAATGGTTGAGAACTGTTGAGAGGAAATATATTGGTTAGTTAACTCCTCTTATTGATCCAATTAAGGATTTTAATTGGATAATCAATGGGATTAGATTGGAATGATTGGTGGGATTGAAGAAGTAATATTGAGTGTTTAGTGGGATTGAAAAAGTCAGGTTGAGTTAGGAAATAGATGGGTTAGTTAAACAATTAGAGTGAGAAATTGATGGTCATGATTTACTCAATCAAAAAGGGGTGGCAATAATTAATTAATTGAAAAATATTAGAGATGAACGTGCAAGTTGCTTTTGACTTAAATAAATAAAGATATATTTATTTGTTGACCATGTTGAATGATTTTGAATAATTGATTTAATTATTCAAATTTAGAGAAGGGAAAGTGGTTTAATTAAATTATTAATGATAACAATTTAGGAAATAGGAAATAGATGGGTTAGTTAACCAATTAGAGTGAGAAATCGGTGGTCATGATTTACTCAATCAAAAAGGGGTGACGATAATTAATTAATTGAATAATATTAGAGATGAACGTGCAAGTTGCTTTTGACTTAAATAAATAAAGATATATTTATTTGTTGACCATGTTGAATGATTTTGAATAATTGATTTAATTATTCAAATTTGGAGAAGGGAAAGTGGCTTAATTAAATTATTAATGATAACAAATTTAATTGGTTTAGATGAATAAGGTATATTAGTGTCATAATTAAATAATTGATGTTTATTTAATTAATCAAAAGGAATAAGGTTAAATTAGATGATGACATAATGAATTATTTAAACAATGTAAGGTTATTCAATTAATAGAGGAAAATAGGGTTAATTAGTGAAAACGATGTGAAATATAATTATATTAATGATAGTGATGCCGATGGAAAAATACAATTTAGGATGTGTGATATGTGTTAGATCATTTTTACATGTTTACAAGATGTAGTCCTTGGGGGTTCATGTCGAGTCCTCCTTTCATCACTTGTACATGCTTGTTTTCTTGAATTCTCTCTTTTGGAGATGGATCTTTATCATTTACTCCATTTGTGAGAGATATTTTGAATATGGGTACCTAACATTTCCTAGTAGCTAGGAACCATCATCTATGCATCTTTACATTCTTGCATTTTTGTTCCTCCTTGAGTTGCACTTAAGGGGGGTATTGTTGTGAACATGGATATTTACCTCACTAGTTCACCTCCTAGGCATTACACTTGTTTGTTAAATTTACTTAAGGTTCACTTAGGATCCTTATCTCTTTTTTACTCATGTTATATGATTGTGATACATCTTAAAATATTATGTTCACTTATCCTCTCACATTTCCTATATAATGTTGGGTGAATATTTTGTAATCCCTTTACAAATTACAAAATATGGATTTCAGCCATAGCTATGATGAGATATAACTACTTTGACTTATTAAAAAATGAGAGTCCAATTTGATTTGGAACCTCTCTATTTTTACATATAATTAAAATTTTGAAAATGACATGTAAATTATCTTAAACTAATTACATAAAAGCATAAAAATACTTAAAATTTAAACTAAGGCAAGATCAACTTTCTTCAACGTCCTTCATTTGGAAATCATCATACTTCTTTATGATGGCTTGAACTTCATCATTGTCTAGGCCTGAAGTATGTTTGGAAATAGCAAGGACTATTAGGATTGAATCCTTCACTATATCACAAGCTTCATCATGCCTTCCTCAAAACACTTTTAGGTTGTCTAGGGTCAATTGAATATCTATCAAATTATCCATTGAAGCACTAAAAAGGCTTGATCTTTGAACTCTTTTTGGATAATTTTGGTAAATTCTTGGAAAACTATATCTGAAGAGAGGACCTTATCATCATCATCATGCAACTTACAAGGAATCTCTTCAACCTTGTTGAAAAGGTTCAAATTGTTGTCTTGGCTAACTTATCAAGAACTTTGCAAGTCATCGATCAAATATTTGATGGCATTCACTTTGTGTATCATGGTCTCTTTCACCTCTACATACATATCTTGATTGGGAATAATCCCAAATTCCACTAATATATCCAGTTTGAGATCATTCATTTTTACCCAATCCTACAAACTATTTTCCATATCTTCCTTTTCTTGAGAAAAAGCATCAATAGTTTTGTCTAATTTTAATTTTATGGCTTCCATATTTTCTATTTTCTTCACATACGATATCAAGAGCTCAGTACCTTTTGCCACCATTTAGTCTAATAATTCATCGACTACTTTTCCCCTTGTGCATACTTTATCCACCTCCTAGATGACTGGTTCCTTAATGCTCAAAGCCATAGGTTCAACTGACTCAGAAGACTAGGTAATCTTTTGGAGTACTACATTTAGTTGTTCTACATTGGCTTTATATTGATCCTTCACTTTCTTTACTACATCAAATTTCTCTATGAGAGAGTTCAATGTAGATTGAGCATCTGCTTTCGCACTCTCATGAGTAATTTTTCCCAACTCAACTCTTGTGACAGAATAATAAAAAACATCCACCTCTTCCATAGTCATATTCATAGGAGGTTGTTCCACCTCCATAAACCTATTACCTTCCTTGTCAAACAACAATCTAGAGAGGGTCTTTTCATTCTTCTTGGTCTTTGTTTTTATAGGTGCCAATTGTATGAAGTCAAAGTCATCTAGGGAGATGGATTCCTTATTCCTCTTAGGCATTTGAGATGAGAGCCAAGGTGGAAGTAGTGAGCTCTCTTCTGGATTAGAAACCATGGTTTGAGTTGTCATTGCTGCATTCACAAAGATTATTGTAACAATAGGAGAAGTTTCAATCAAAACATCAGTAGGAATCTCCACACTTGACACTTGCACAAACTCAAATATGAATTTATCTAAGTCATAATGAGAAATGTCAAATGATAGTGATGAAAAACTAGGCAGAGACATAGGTGATCCTGACACATTGTCCAAACCTTGTTTGGGGCTTTCAAAGATAGACCTTGAAGGGGAGGAATGTATGGATTAGACTAATACTCTAGGAGGAACATTGACAATGACTGCAGGAGTGACTGTAGTGGATGACTAGGGTTGATCAAATGTTGTAGCAGGAGGAGTGGGGGTAGGTACAGTAGTAGAAATGGAAGAAGAGGAGATAGGAGGTTCTTCCTAAATTTTCTCGTGAGGATACATCTCTACTTCTACATGTTGTCCTTCCTCTTCTTTCCTTTCCTCCTGAATAGATTCCTCTTGTCCTTCAACAAATGGCCCTTCTTTGGCTACTTTGCTTTTCTTTTTACCACCTTTAACAACAAACTTGATCTTGGGCTTAGAAAGCCACTAGAACTAGGAACATCATTCTTGTTCTTCATCCTCAATTTGGAATTCTTACTTGCAGGGTCTTGTGACTCCTCCTCTGACCCAATGAGAAAGCATTTCAATTGAATTCCCTTTTCTCCTAACCATACAATGGTGTTAGGAAGAATTAGTTCAAACCTTTCTCAAATTGAAGTCACCTCTTTTTGGGACCACAAGATGGCAGGTAGAGAAGATCCTGCAATATTGTTCCTCTCATAGGTGGGGTCCAAGTTGTCACCATCATCTTCCATGCCTTCATGAATATCCGCCAAATCTAGCTCTTCAGTTTGTTCTAATGTGAACTTGTTGTAATTCAACTTTCTTATTTCTTCTTCCATCCTATAGTCAACCCACACATCCTCAATTCTATGCACATGAACATGTGCTTTCTTGATCCAATCCTTCATACCTCAGTAATCAAAATCTAGCCTTTTCTCAAACATTTTCAATGTGACCAACTGCATCTCAGACTCAACAACTTTGGCTTTCAGAGAAGACTGGATGGAATACCTGCCAATTGTCAATGGAAACTTGAATCCTAGATTGTGGGACTCCATCTATTTGCTATAAACTTTAATTATCTACCTACATAGCTTCATTAATACAATCTTGTCACTAGGGTATCATGAGAGCATGTATGGATATCTGACGAAGCAACCAACTCTTAGGTATGTGAAAGTGGGGAATAGCAGGTAGAGGCGGCCATACTTGTTTACCACCATCCAAGCCTCATCTAAAACTCTTTTTATTTCTAGATTAGTATCAAATGCACACAAAAATGGAGCAAAGAATGCATCATTCACCCTTCAGAAATGGTGAATACTTCCATCAAGGGTAATATGTGGAAAATACTTGTAGCTTGAAGTCACCCTTATATTTCCTTCTATTGTAAAACCAGGAAAATTTCTCATAGCTGCAACAACATTTACCAAGTAGGATGTCATGTAGAATTTTTGTGTGGTGTGCACCTTGGTCAACTGATCATGGATGGCATCACTAATCTGCTGGCCCTAGATGATCTGCTATTTTCCCCTCTTTATAATCTTGATGTATAAATACATCTAGTCTTCAAATGTGGAAGAGGCAGGTAAACCTTGAAATCTACTGAGAAGAGTGATCAAATCATTCACCTCTTCGATGAAACCGCTTGGTGGGAAACTCTTGGGACACCTTGAGATAGTCGGCTGAGGGGTTTTCAACCATTTACTGTTAATTTTCCTCTTAGTAGAATCTCGATCTTTGTCATACTCTTCCTGTGTAGATTCCTTGGTGATTTCTACATACTTGTTAATGCTTGGACATATGAAAGATTTATCAATAAACTCTGCATCTAATATTATGACGACATCCCCATTGGCATCCCTGACACTTCAATAATTTCTATTGTAATGTGATGCAACTTGAAGGAAAAACTTTGGGTTATGTTCCGCAATAGGAAAAGAAGCCACCATCTGAATGCTACTCTACACTATGCTCCTCATTCCCTCATCTAACGACTGCTTTTGAGTCCTTGTCACAAACTTGGACATGTCAACATGCCTAATTTTAGTGTCTTTGATCTAATCTATATTTGATGAGAATGAGGTAGCTGGAAACACACCCTATTATTTGAACTTCATTGATTTTCTCTTTCTTTGAGAGGGATCCAACATTGGCAAGAAATTGTATCCTTGAAGGAATGTGGGTGTGAAAGTCTCGAAGTACGTGCACAAAAAAATGCATTACAACTTCATGGTTTTGTAGTGCTAGAGAAATTTTCATATTGGAAAATTTGGTAGGAAGAAAATTATGAGCGATTGTGTGAACTTTGGGGCTTGAGTGTGATGGAAGCAGAAAATTGAGTGTAAGCAGTTAAACTGGCAAAAAGGAAAAAATTCCCAAGTGTAGAGAAATTTTGCAGAATGATGTTAGGTCACTGAAATTTAGTGCCTTTGTAGGTGAAATGAGGTTTGCATGTGTAACTACACTAAAATTTAGCACATTTGCATGTAGATTTGATGTTTGCAAAAAGTGTTGCAAATTCGGAAAAATTCAACGGCTTTACATGTGGAAAATCACTTAACTTGTGTAAGGTCACTAAAAATTAGTGACCTTACAAGGAAAAACTTAGGTTTGTGTAAATTTGGGGAAAAAAACTAACCATACACATGGATAAAACACTTGATTGTTGTTTGATGTTGAGTTGATATTTTTTACAGACTTTACATCTTGTACTAAATCTTTTGTGCACAAGTGGAAAAAATATCATTAGTGCACTTGACTTAGGAAGTTTGATTTGTTTTTATGATTAATCGATGAAAAACACTGATATCACAAGACATGTTTTAAGTTTAGGGTTGTGCTTCAAAGTTCAAGTAGGGAAAATACTATTTTAACACCATAGCGTGCATTGGGTATTAAGTTTACGCAATGTCAGGTAAAAAACTTGAGCATGCTTATTAATTTCATGCATGGGTGACAAAAAACCTCGATCTCACATATGGCATGGGCTTGGAGTTTATAAATTGACCTTATATGCATCGGCAGTGAATTTCACCTTTGATGCATATGTTAAGTTGGTTCCTCATGTATATGCGGTGAAATATCCCACTCCAACAAGGCCTAAATCTTGGATTTTGAGAATGTTTTAACGGTGAAAAACACCGTCATTTCTTGGAAGGCTTCACACGAAGATCTCTAAGGAAAACCCTCTATGCAACATGGGGTTTTAAACCTACGATTCATAGAGGTATCTCGTGGGTTTCCCCATTTGAGATATACAAAAACTTCAAACCTATGAAACAAGGGTTGAAGGGAGAAAACTAGGATTTTCTTACAGTGGATATTATACAATGCAAACCGAGAATCAAAAAGACACAAGCACATATAAAAAATCTTCAAATATTTATTAACATAAAACATGTAAAAACTAAAAATAAAATTAGACTTTAAAACCACAAATAAAACACATGAAAGCAAAAGGAAAACATACCCAAATGAAAATAGTGAAGGTCAATGGGGAAAACCCACAAAAACCATTGCACGAACGCACGAGAAATCCACTTCAAAACACACATAAATGAAACCACAGATCTCTAGTGAACTTGCAAAGATGAGAAGAGGGAAAAAAAAAATCGAAGTGGGAAACTAAACACTTAAAACCAATTTAAAACACTGTTTGAAAGCCCATTAAAACTACTTTAATTGCAACTCATGCGAAACCCAAGATTGTAGGGGCGGGAAAATTTAGCATTGTTTCAACTTTTTTCAAAAGTGATAGATGATGTGTAGGGTCAATGAATTTCATTGACCTTGCAATTTTTATTTTTTCTTTGGACTTGCAGGGGCACTGAAATTCAGTGCTTTTGCAAGTGTACAAAAAATTCTAACTCTAGGAACGAAGTTTTACAACTTAGCTTCTTTTGCAAATTTCAACAAACCAAAAATGGTTAATGCTTAGAATGACGTTCTAAGGCTAGGAGACCTTGCACAAAGGAAAGAAATATTTTCCTCATTTTGCATGCTTAGAGTGTGTGGGCTATGAAATAGACAAGTTTCATAGGGGTTATCCCACGAATTAAACTTGGCTAAATTCAAGGATAATAGTTGGCTCTAGTTAGGGAGCTTCCTTTGATCAGTCTATGGAATGATCGAAGAGAGAATAATTCCAATCTCTAAGTGCCTTCATCCATCCATTGGGCATAGATTAAGGCAACAAAACAAAAAGACTCAAAAAGACTCAAAAAGAAAAAGTCACAAAAACATACAAGTATTTACAAAACTCATTTGTTGCCTCACTAAGTGAAATGCTTCAAATGTTGTCCGCTATGTGGTAGTGAAAATGGAGTGTTTTCTTGGTATGCGAGCAAGAAACTATTTTCACCACAAAGCTAGTGAATCTTAAAAGGCCCTCTCCATAGTGAATCAAACTTCTCATGCATACCTTTGGGCTCTCTTCTCTTGTCCCACAAGAGAACTAGATCTCCAACCTAGAAATCTCGAGACTTAGCTTTTTTTTCAAAGAGCTTCTTGACTTGATCTTGGTGTTCTGCAATATGATCCACCACTTGAACATGCTTCTCCTCCAATTCGGTGAGGAAGATGATGTGTTTATCCACAACATTATCAAATGTCTTGTCTTCTATGGCCTTAGCCAATTTCAATGTGGGAAATTACAAGGTGATTGGAATTTCTACATTCAACCCATACAAGAGTTGAAATGGCAACATACCTATTGCCCTTTTTTGGGTAATCCTATCTGCCCACAAAGCATCATACAATTCCTTGTGCCATGCTATCTAGTTCTTGTCTACCAGCTTCTGAATGATAGTGACCAAGTTCTTGTTGCTGATTTTGTTGACCATTATCTTAAGGGAAATAGTTTAAAGAATGTTTCAGCATGATCCCATGCTCAAAAAACATTATGTGATCTCACCTGATGAGAACGAAGTAGCATTGTTTTCTATTTTTTTTTTTAGAACATCGAATTGGGAAATGATGTTTTCTTTGAGGAAATTACATACCACCTCTGAAGTAGCATGCTTTATCAGAATAGCCACCACCTACTTGGTGAAGTAATCAGTGGTTATCAAGACATAAACATGTCTTGCATTGGAAGGTGGATTGATGATTCCAATGAAATCAATACCCCATTGCTAGAAGGGTTCCTCAATGACAACTGGCTTGAGTGGAAGAGCAACCAAATTAGGCTTCCCTATGAACTGTTGGCATAGTTCACACCTACGTACCCAACTGTACGCATCCTAAAATAATGTAGTCTAGTAGTACTTAGCTTGTAAGCTTTTGTGATTTTTCACTAGTGTAGAGAAATGTTCATCACATGTCAAGTTGTGAAAATACTCCAACAACTTGCTATGTTGAGCCTTATCAATGCAATGTAGAAAAGTACCATCGAGAGCCCTCTTGTACAAACCATTATCCCATAAGACAAAATTTGTAGCCTTGAGCTTTACCATTCTCTTCTCTTTATATGTCAAATATTTTGTGCATTCTCCATATGTGAGAAAGTAAGAAATGTTGGAATACCATTCATTAGTTGTACAAATGAATAGAATAGTAGGAACATCTATGGTGCTTACCTCTTCGTAGTTGAAAACTTCATCTGGCTTTTTGTTAGCAATGAGTTGGCACAAAAATTTCCTACACACCAATTTGGTGAGCTTTATCTCCAATCATACTATTGAATTTTGGAAATCTAGTTGCCACTTTTGGTACCAAAATCTTGTTGTGTCAAGATTGGCTTGACTATAGAATCCAACACTAGTGCAATGACATGGGAGTTAAGAACGTAGAACCGTAAATGCTTCACTTCCTTAACCACAAAAAATGCATTCTTTTCCATTAGAGAGTACTTCAACTCATGATCCTTCAATGGAAAAATCATGAATGCAATAGGGGATTCAATCCCCTCACTATTTTTCTACACCAATATTGCAAAAAGTGTATGCTCGGAAGCATAACTATACATGATGAACTCTTTTGTGTAGTCTGGGTAAACTAACACTGGTGCATGCATAATGGCTTCTTTGATATCATTGAATGTAGTTTTTCCTTTTGCACTTCAATGAAAAGTGGTTTTTCCCTTCATCATATCCACGATATGACATGTCTTTTCCATGAAGTCAAGGACAAACCTTCGTAGGAAATTCACCTTTCCAAAGAAAGAGTGAACTATTGTCTTACTCAAAGGTGAGTAAGAGCTTGAATGGATTTGAACCATTCTCAATCAATCTTTATACCTTCCTTGGACACAATGTGACCAAGAAGTTTACCTTCAGTAACCCCCAAAAAAGACTTCTTGGGATTAAGGGAAATTCCATGTTGTTGGTACCTCTCTAAGACTTGTCATAAGTGATAAAAATGTTATTTATGTTTCTTGGAGAAGATTTCCAAGTCATCAAGATAAACAACAATAAACTTACCCACTACATCATGGAAAGCTAACTCTATCACCCATTGAAACATGGCACCGATGTTGATTAGACCAAACGACTTCCTATGGTAAGCAAAAATTACCCCATGGTATGATGAAGGAAGTCTTGTGTTGGTCTTCCTCACTAACCTCCACCTAATTATATCCAAAAAATCATCCAACATATAGCATCTCAGATCCAATTACCATTTGCAAGACTTGATCCTATAAGGAAGCTAAGGTAGCGGAACAACTTCCTACACTAATCTTGAGAGGAGAATAATTGAAAACTTTTATAGAAATAAACAAAAATCTCATGCCTACCACAACATAGTGATTTACATGGGGGAAAACCCTTTTGGGAGAAAAACCCCACACTCCAAAAGCTACCAAATATATTATTTAGAAATCACAAAGATTACTTGCAGAGAAAGCTTCTAACAGGAGTATCACCAAGCAAAGATCCAAAGGCAACACGACCACTATCAAAATCTCAAAATACATCAAAATACACAACTGTAATACAATGCCCTCATAAAATAGGATTGCCTTCTAGGTCAATTCAATTTAATAAAATATCATTTGTCATATATGAGGCATAATGATGAACAATCCAGATGAACAGTACCTTATGTATCAACTATAACTTATGTAATTGCAAGGTTGAGACACATTTTCTCAATAGATCCATTACTAGCAAGGGGAAATTACGTTGAACACCTGGAATAATGAGAGGGGGGGTAAATCAGTATTCCCTTAAATGAATTAAACATAATCCATCCAATTATTAACTTACATCCAATTGCAATAGTGAAAAAAACATGAAAAAATCCACAAGATCACATGACACATGAACACCAGTATTTTTATGTGAAAACACAAAAAGGGAAAAACCACAGTGAGGGTTAGCTCACAATTTATTATATCCATATATAGTATATTATAGAAAGGCTCACTATTGGGACACACTGTCCAAAAAGGCTCACAACCCACAAAGAAAAAGAAGGAACAAAGAAGGAAAAAAGAAGGGGTGGATATATAGCCTATTTGAATTGATATAATAACATCTATCATATTTTGGATTATATTTCCAATGAAGTACAAAATGATCTTCACACTAATCTGAATCAATACTCTGCTTAATTATGCATCACACACATGTAGGTGAAGCAACATACATGTCATATATCTTTCAACACTCACTATCTCTTCATCATCCTATGATTCTCATCATTTTACCTCTCACACACACAAAAGCTTTGAATTTAATCTCCTATATATAAACATATCAAGTGTAGCTTCAATTAGGTTGGCCTAATTAGAAGTAATACATAAAATTAAGCATTTTGTCTTTAAGACATTTTATCCACACTTCGCGCCTTAATTCAAAAATTCAATTTACATCAAGATAGTTCAACATGGACCTAATATAAATCCCACATAAGATAAAATTACTTGCTTATTCTTTCCAAACCACCAAACATGTTAGGTCAGCCCAAAAATTAGACCTAAACACAAAACCTTCATGTGTACATGCAATTCACCAAACATGCAAACTCAAAGCTCAATCTTCCTTCAAATTCCCATTCAGCCGAAATCTATTAGCTTGAATTCATCATTCGTAGAACAAAATAATTATCCACGAAGAAATGTGAAATCTCCCACAATGATACACTATATAAAAAGTAACTACGATATACAGGGTTGAGCATTGTCATTCATAAATTTTGGGAAACTTCATAGAATGTCACAAAATATTAAATATAGCTACACCTGATGATCTCAAAACTATATCTAGAATCGTAGAGTGATATCTCCACTTGCAGTGAAGTGCAGACCCAAAAACTGACGCATTAAACCATAAAACTGCCAGAGGAAAAACTTAGCCAATTTCCTGATAAGCCATACTTTCTAGACCAACTTGTACTATACATATGTCTTCAAAAATGCTTCCAAACTATGCTAGGATGATCATAACAATGTTGAAATCAATAACATTGGATCATGTATTATATATACACTTCATGCTCATGTTACCAAACTACATCATCAATGACAGTATTCCAACTTCCAAAAATCTCCCCCTTTGTCATTGATGGAAACATGCATTCAAAAAAATTTCTCTCTCTCTCCCCCTCACCCAAAAATATTTCTCCAATATCTTTGCAATTATCTTTCAAAAGTTTCTTCAAAAAAATTTCCCAATATCTCTCCAAAAAGCCTCTTCAAAAGTTTTTCCCAATATCTCTCCCCCTTTGACACCAATGGAAAAGGATGTACAAAAACTCAGTATACTACCCCTTAGATATATGTATGAAAAATGTGTTGACTCCCCCTTAGGAAATTAACCAAAAATTATTCTATACCTTTATCCATGCAACAACGAATTATGAAAACTTAGAAAAAAAAATGCATGAGTAAAAATTGTCAACCTAAGGATGTTGACCCTTTGAGCTTTTGCAAGATGTCTTGCCAAGTAGATCTACCTTCTTCCCAAAGCCTCTTCACTTTTGTAAGTGTCATGTACTGTAGTTCAAACTCCATTAGAGTTTCTTCTCCTTCTTCTAGAGTACTAGGGTTGATATTTATCTTTGAGAGTTTATCAATATTGACAAGGGAAATTGAGACATGTATATATTTTATCTTCACTAAGTCCCTTAGCTTCACATGTTGTCTAATTGTCTCTTCTTTTTTACTCTACAAGGTGAAGAATTTTTCATTTAGTTGTGTTATGGTAGTCCAGGTCTGATCATATTTGTCTTGCATTAGATCATAAGTATATGTTGCATAGTTTATTTTTGTCTCAATTGTACTCATATCATCCTTTATTCTTTGTGTGATATTCGACCATTTCATGCTATATGAAAATAAGTTGTGTGCTTCTTCCTCATAGTCTTGAAAATCCTTCAAACATTTTGTAACTTTTTCATGTGCACTTGCACACTTTCTTGTGATATTCAATAATTTATTTTCTGCAAGCCTCGCCTTTGACTTAATTTCAGTTTTTCCTCTTATCCCAGAGGCATATTCTTTGAAATAATCAACCAATAGTTTGAAATTTTCTAAAGCAAATAATGATGCATCAATAATTGTACTGGGAGTTATCTCTTGTAAGGCCTTTATAGCTTCATCCATATCGTGTGCATTAGTAGTTCTACCACTAGTCTCATGCTCATGTTGAGCATCATCTATGTGAATTATTTCTTCTTCAACAATGTTGGCATCAGTATCCTTTTTCATTGTAACTTCTTGCTTGACTTTCCCTACAACCGAAGGGCTATCTATGTTTTTTCTCTTCTTACCTAATCTCTTAGAGCTATCGAAGGCTTCTGCACTCATCTCGGCTCTGGTCCCATCCTTTATCCTTGGTTTGTTGGGGTCTTTGGGGCTACTTAGAATTATTTTTGCATAGCTAACAACTTCTTCCTCTGACACTTCATAATCCAATTTTGAGATCCAAATAGTCCTGGGTTCAATTGCTTCCATAAAGAAAAAATCAATGGAAACAAGAAAGTTGAGGTCTTTTAAGTATCTTGCCACCACATTTCTAGGAATTCTCATCCTTTCATTTATTCTTCTTTGAAATATTGCAAAGAATGCTATAAGGGAATCATCTTGAGCATTCATACCTCCAAGGCTTCTAATATGGTCTACTATTTGATGCGCAATAGGTTCTACATTTTTCCAATTAACTTTCCCAACCACTAGAACTTCCCTTAAGAAGTAGAAAATTAGTCAGATTACCAATGTTTTGTACCTGAATGTATGCTTCTTATTCTTCGTAATATCCTTCAAGTTTTCCAACAATTGTTACCGAAGTAATTCACAGAGGTCATAATCAACATTATTTTCAATCATATCTTGTGCCACATGAACGGTGATGGAAGAGACTACATTGTCTCTATTTGGGTGATAAATCTTGTGACCTATGAGAATTGTTGCATACTAGATTTTTGGGTTTCTAATAGAGTCCAATGCGAGTTATTTTTGATCAAGGGTAGCACCTGTCTTTTCCATTACATCCTTGAATTTAACAAATTTCTAGACTGGAACTGGTCTGAAGGACTACAAACTAGTTATTTCTCTAATTGATTCCTTAGTTATCATGTAATTGCCATCAATCCATATGGATTGATCATGAATTCTATTAGCACCATTATGGTATACTTCTCTTTATATTCAAATATTGAAAACTTTCACCACACATCCAACCTCTTCTCACCTAGGGATTTGTATTCTGATTTTAAAGTGTCAACATTTTCTTCTAACTCTTTTGTTCATAGAACAAATAATCTTCTAGGATAAAATTCTTCCATTTTCCCATGAATGTATGCTTTAATGTCTTTAGTAGGTAAAACCCCATAGGGAGTGCGAGAGAATGCACCTAAGGGATCATCTAGCAAAACTTTGGTGGAATGTATTTTAAGCTCAGGTTGTGGTCTCTATGAGATGTCTACAACTTTTGGTGTCTCCATTACATTTAAATTAGTTTCAAGGAAAAGTTTCGGAAGAATAGAATATGTAGGAATTGTAAAATACCTCTTAATCAGCTCAACAAACTAGGGTTTTGATGTTCAGCCACCGAGATGCATTGAACCCTTCAACTTCCTCTTTTTCTCTTCTCTTCCCCTTTGAATGTTTTTAGTTAAATGAATCTTCTTTGGCACATTTACATTTAACTTCTTCATTTCACCTAAATCTATAATAAATGCTTCAGACCAAAACAGTTGATAACCCTAAAACTGTGTGCACAGTCATCTTATCAAGCTTTGCAAATCTCCTCATTAGTATATTTTCTTCTGCAATTTTCTTCCATAGCTCAAGGATTTCATTATCCATGACATATCTCCATGTTGTAGCTCCAACACCTTGTTTCTGATAGGGGATATAATATTTTCATTAAATCTCCCCCTAAGCCATAGCTCTGGGCTTAGTTACTAAAGGAAACATTTCCATCATAGATTGGTATAGATTCTCCCTTATCCTCAATCTTCTCTTTCTCTTTCAGGTCCTTTCCATTTCTCTTTTTGCTTTAGTTGGATCAATCCCTTTGACTAGTTCATTCTTCTCTACCAGATTGTTCTTCTTTGTATTTCTGCTTCTGCAAAATTTAGCAATATGTCATGTCCTTTTGCAATTCTTTCACACGATATTTCTATAAGAATTATTTCTTCCATTCATTCTAGATCTGCATTTCCTTGTGTCCAAATCCATAGAATGTATAACAATAACCATTGAAAGATTTAATCATTCTACCATTATTGTATCTATTCATCATTTGACTTCTACATTCATTTGCTTTGTATCCAAATATCTTGCATGTAAAACACTGACTAGTAAAGGATGAAGTATTTTGATTCATTCTGCTTCTACATTCCATTTCTCTATGTCCAAATTTATTGTAAAAATAACAAAAACTATTGAAATATTGGTACCTTTGAGCATTTGGTTGTCTGATAGGGAGCCTTCTAACATCACTTCTTTGATTCTAAATCTTGTCATTGGTCTTTTTGTCTTCAATCTTCTCTAGTTTATTGATATTCATTTGAGCTGATTTTGAGCTTTCTCCTTTTTCAAATCTCAAGCCACGTTTATCTTTAGATGCTTTCTAACCCGCAATCAACTCATCAGGAATTGTAGAACTTGTTTTGAATTTATCTTTTTGAATTCTCGCCTTCTCCAATTCTGATCTCAAATTTTCCACTTCATGTCCAAGTCTAGTGCACTCATTATATTTATTCTTTATCATTGTATTTAGGCATTCCTCAATTTTTTTCTTTTCTTCCTCTTGTACTCTTAATTTGGTGATGTCTTCATTTGCTTTCCTCAATTGTTCATTGACTTCCTTATGTCTTTCTTTGAATTTCCCGATCTGCTCTCTTAGTTTCCTGATGCACTCATTTTCCTCTTTTAGGTTTTCCTCTAGATCTCTATTTTAATCTTTAAATTTTCTAAGATCTTCAAGAGCTACTTTGAGTTCTTTTTCAATTATACAATCATCTTCATTTAATGGTAGGAATCTCTTCCGAAGGAATAGGATACTTTCTATCAGCCATGTGTTCAAACTCCAAGATCTTCCCAAAGCAATCAAGCTCCTTCTAGGGATCAAAGCTTTGATACCAGTTTTTGAACACCCAAAATACTAAGAGGGGGGGTGAATCAGTATTCCTTTAACCAATTAAACATAATCTATCCAATTATTAACATACATCTAGCTGCAATAGTGAAGGAAAACATGAAAACATTCACAAGATCACATGACACATCAACACCAATATTTTTATGTGGAAAACCCAAAAAGGGAAAAACCACGATGAGGGTTAGCTCACAATATATTATATCTGGATATAGTATATTACAAAAAGGCTCACTGTTGGACACACTTTTCATAAAGGATCACATCCCATAGAGAAAAAGAAGGAACAAAAAAAGGGTGATACAACCTATTTGAACTGATACAGTAACATCTATCATCTATTGCATTGCATTTCCAATGAAGTAAAAAATGATCTTCACACTAATATGAATCAATACTATGCTCTGTTCATAGTCTTCTTAATTATCTATCACACACATGTAGGTGAAGCAACATACATGTCATGTATCTTTCAACACTCACATACAATCTACTATCTCTTCATCATCCTATGCTTCTCATCTTTTTATCTCACACACACACCAAAGCTTTGAAGTCAATCTCCTATATATAAACATATCAAGTGTAACTTTAATTAGGTCGGCCTAATTAGAAGTATCACACAAAATTAAGCATGTCATCCTTAAGAAATTTTATCCACACTTTGCGCCTTAATTCAAAATTCAATTTACATAAAGATAGGTTAGCATGGACCTAATATAAATCCAACATAAGATAAATTACTTGTTTATTCTTTCCAAACCACAAAACGTGTTAGGTTGGCCTAAAAATTAGACCTAAACACAAAACCTTCATGTGTACATTCAATTCACCAAACATACGACCTCAAAGCTCGATCTTCCTTTGAATTCACATTCAGCCAACATCTATTAGCTTGTCTTCATGACCGCAGAATAAAATAATTATCTACGAAGAAATGTGGAATCTCCCACACTGATACACTGTACGAAAAGTAACTACGATATACAGGGTTGAGCATTGTCATTCATATATTTTTGGAAACTTCATATAATGTCATAAAATCTTAATTATAGCTACACCTAATGATCTCAAAACTATATCTAGAATCACAGAGTGATATCTTCACTTGCAGTGAATTGCAGACTCAAAAAATGATACACTTAACCATAAAACTACCAAAGGAAATACTTAGCCAATTTCCTAATAACTTTTGGACCAACTTGTACTATACATATCTCTTCAAAAATGTTTCCAAACTATGCTAGGATGACCGTAACAATGTTGACATCAATGAAAACATTGGATCATGCAATATATACACTTCATGCTCATGTTTCCAAACTGCATCATCAATGATAGTCTTCCAACTTCCAACAAATTATCCTTCAATGATGACTGGTTCAAGTTCCTAAAATCCACACAGATGTAGATTTCCTCATTCTTCTTTTGAACTGGAATGATATTCACTATCCATGTTGAATGGTGAATAGGAAATATAATCCTCGCATTGAGATTTTGTTGAATTTATGAAAGAATGGTACTTGAAATTTTGGGATTGTACTGCCTTTGCTTTTTCTTGTAAGGAAAAGATCCCACCTTTTATGGAATTTTTTTTTACCTCTTTTTGGCCTGAAAGACTTCAAGTATTCATAAGAGTAGGCAAGTACATCCATGTACTACCACAATAATTCAACAAACTTGTCTTTCTCTTTTGGATTTCAACACTTTCCAATATTCACCATCTTAGGATCTTCTTCAGTTCCCAAGTTGACTTGCTCAACTTCATTTGATGACTCAGAGCCGGAGTGTTGCTGCTTTCTAACATAATGATCATGTTTTTCAAAAAGTGTCTCAAGAGATACTAACCCCTTGGGAATCTTGTTCCCTTTAAGCTCCAATACTTCTTTGATAGTATCAGGATCAACCTCAAAAATTGACTCTCAAGGTGAAGAGTCACTACCTTCAAAGTATAGCTCATTGAAATTTTTGAACTTCTCAAGAAATGGTACGATCTAATGATCATCATTGAAAATTTTCCAGTTGTCTGAATTTTCTGGGACACTGGGCCAAAACACTAACAAAATAGTGTAGGTAGAACCATGGAAGTCCTTGTATGGAATTAGGAGAGTGGGTGACACTACTAATGAATCTTTTATGTCATTGTACTCTCTTAGGACTACAAAAATATAAAAAGCTTCAAATTCTTCTGTCATCCCAAACTAAGTTATGATAATTCCTTAGCCATTCATTCTTGGTTTGATATAGGTTTCCCACCTGACAAACTACTAGTTAAACATTACCTTGAGTGTGTAGATTTCTTATCCCTTTTCTACATGCAACTTTCATACCTAACAACAACGCTTCATACTTTGCAGTGTTGTTAGTGTTTTCAAACTATAGCTTAAAAGAAAAATGAAAAAAATTCCTTGTAGAGAAATGAAAATAATTCCCACTCTTGATCTTGTGAAAGAACAACTGCCATCGAATTCAACAATCCAAACATAAATTGGACCACCCAAATTGGTAGCTTTGAAATATGAAACTTCTTCATCTCAAGAAGTTTCACTATCTAAAGAAGGAATACTATCTGAAGATGATTCTCTTTTTGAAGAAGATGATGCATATGCTTCTAACTCATTGCTTGATCTTTTACTTGAAAACTCAACATCTTCATATGTCTACAAATACTATTTACCCATACCTGAAGACTCAAAAAGGATTTGATCTCTTGGATCATCTGACTTGGTTACTGAAAATTTAGGTTCCCTTTTAGGAAGAAAATTTTGCATAACACCCTTGACGGATATTTAGGCTTCAAAAATTTCCATGTTTAACTCACCTCCTACATCCTTACAAAATTTATGCCCAAGAAATATCCCATTTGACGTAGGAACATCAACCACCAAGACAATCATTTTGATCTTTTTGTCTAGGAATGCAAAAAATGCAAATTGTGCATCCTTGATTTTTCCGATCAAAGGAACTTTTTTGTTCTCCATCGAAAAGAAATGACCAAAAGTTTTTGTAAAATTAAGACCCAAAGCAGTAGCCACTTTGGTGAGCATAACATTTTCAAAGGCACTAGAATCAATTACACAATTGCTCAACTTATAACCATTTACTAACAATGAGATGTAAAACAGGTCTATCCTTCTAGGGACAGATGATGGAATAGAAACCAAGTTGCTTTGTGAAGGAATAGGATTGAAAATAGCTAGGATGTCATGAGAATAGTATTGACTTGAATGGGTTCCCTTATCTCTTACAAACTTAACAAGTCTGGAAAATTGGTCAGGATTAGCTTTAGATACTCAGCCTCAGACATTTGAATCTTAGTCTTCTTAGCATGGTCAATTATATCAAATACTTGGAAAGAACTCAAAAAAGAATATGGGGCAATTTCATTGGTAGGTTTGGAAGTAGGAACATTGATCTTAGGAATCAAAGTATTGGCCTTAGGAAATGAAGAAGACGTAGGAGAATGAGTAGTCTTACTTTCTTGCTTACTATCGTGTCCTTTGCTTGAACTGACAAAGGAGATCTCCTTTTACCAATAGTAATTGGTGGTTGTGATCTATCCTTTTCTTTCTTTGCATCACCTTGAGGAAGATCAAGCTAATTTTGTTATGAGTGAGTAAATTCAACATAAGAATCAATCACAAAATCTTCTTCATTAGATTCTTTATATTTCAAAAAGCCAATATTAGAGTCACCAACTAGATCTACTTCCTCCAATTGGAATAGATTGGAATTTTCTTCAATAGGATATTTTGGCTGCAAATAATCCTCTTGCACAGCTTCATAGTAACCCACTATTTCATTTGTGGGTGCAGCTTCAAGAGCAAGTCTTCCTTGCGGTGCAGGAAGTTTGTTCTAGTTTATGGATGCATTGTTAGGAAAATTAGAAGAATTAGGATAGGTTCTCCTTGGAATGTCCTTGTGGGTAGGAGTGGATGAACCTTGAGATATTTTTTTCTTCAAATCTAGCAACTCATTTTCTAACTTCTACACCATAGGATCCATGGTGATTGAGAAATTTTGATTTGAAGATGTTTATCCTTTATTTCTATTTGTTTCTTTCCTTATCTTTTTGGCAAGAATCAAATCATCTTCAAAACTAGTAGCCAACTATTGTGTTGTTTCAAGATTAGCTGGGGCTTCCCTTTGCAATAAGAAACTTACCTCTGACAACTAAGTGTTTATGAAAAATTACTTCAAATTTTGCTCAATCAGTTGGGCATCAGCCAAAATCCTTGTTGTCAACTTGTTAAACTTTTCCATGAACTCTCGCATGGGTTAATGTGACTCTTTTCTCATTGTCGTAAGTTGATACAACAAGGCATGGGCATCCTTAGAAGGCTTGAACCTTTCCTCAAACTTGGTCCAAAGAGTGGCCCAACTAGTAACAGTATCGGTAACAAGATTGTAGAACTTATTGGCAACTACTCTTGTAAGGTCTCCATGAACAACCTTACTGAAACATCTTCATGTTCCATACCAAGAACACCACATACAATATAAAAAGAAACAATATGTTCATTAGGATGCTATTTTCCATCTCCATAAAATTTAGGGATGTTCTTATGTGAAACTAGTGGGAGTTCATGCAAAGGTGCTACCAAACACAAAGGACCAACGGAATTACCCCAAGAACCTTGTGGTGGTTCAACTGCCATAACAAATTACATTGGTGTGATAGGTAAAGCTTTTAGAAAATTAGAATCTTTTCTTGGGAGTGGTTATCTTACTCTTCGAGGAGGATAAGTCATTGTGCGTTGTAATGGTGACCTTTTCCATAGAGGGAAAGGGATAACATTATGTCTATGAAAAAACTCAAAAAAAGGACCAACCTAACCTTGTGCCCTTTGGTTGCGAGTATATATTCTATCTACCAAAGTGTAATCTTTGAAACAAAAAGAAAATCAGCAACAAAAAGATATTTCCAAACTTACAATAAGACACTGGTATGCTTGTCTACTTCAACAAAAAGTGTGAGGCTTTGATTGCATGCTCGTATCCCCAACGGAGTCACCTAAAAACTATTGGGTGAATATTTTGTAATCCCTTTACAAATTACAAAATATGGATTTCAGCCACAACTATGATGAAATATGAATCTCTCCTCTCATAAAGGGGAGGTTCCCTTCTTATTTCTCACTAAAATCAACTAGAAACTAAACTAAGATATGTACACTATGATTATCCATAGGGGTGTCTCCATTAGTATATTCTATTTTTTCAGAATAAGGGAAACAAATTACAATGATATCCTTAAATAAAACTAGTTGTAGCAATAATAGTCGATACCCACAAGCACCAACAAACAATAGTAACTTAGAAAGTCCATGGAAGCACAAAGTCTTCAGCCACTTCCTCATGATGATTTTGAAAGTAATAGTAAGATCACACAAGCAAGAGAAAAAAATTAAAGCTCAAAGACTTCAAGTTATTCCCAAAATGATTCAAAGAGTAACCACGTGAATATAGTTAAAATTTGCAGCTCAAAGACTACACATTCTTAACACGATTCATACACAAGAATATAATTGAAAATTGCAGCTCAAAGACTACACATTCTCAACCAAATTCACAAAAGCTTCAAATGCAATATGATAGCACAAAGTTTATCAGTACTATATCTGAATTCCCTTTCAATAAAGAAATAGCATGCCACTTACAAATCAACTTCAAGATAATATGACATGAATGACATAAGAACACTCTCGCATATAACAAATGTGCTCCAAATCAAAGGTTGGAGCCAATCTTCTTCTTTTATTGGTTGATTTCAAATTTTCACATTCAACTCAAAGATTACAATTATGCTCTTCAAAATGGCAGCATCTAGTTTGAAAAGATCAAAAAGGTTTTTAATACAAAAGAGCTCCCTCATATATATAGAGGAGAATTGAGAGTTAACCTAGGAAAAGAAATAACTACTTTGACTTATTCAAATAGGAGAGTCTAATTTGATTTGGGGCTTCTCTATTTTTACATGCAATTACAATTTTGAAATGACATGTAAATTGTCTAGAACTAATTACATAAAAGTATAAAAATACTTAAAAATTAAACTAAGGAAAGATCAGATTCTTCAACGTCCTTCATCAGGCAATCATCATACTTCTTTATGATGGCTTCAACTTCATCATTGTCTAGGCCTGAAGTTGTAATGGAGTGAATTTTCACCCCTTGCAAATTACCCATTTACACCCCTTACCTTAGAAAATTTAAACTTGACAATGTTATTCCACCTCATCCATCCGCTTTCCACCCACTTGGCAATTGTCTGTAGTGTTGGTGGGGCAATTTCTATCGAGGATGCTAGCACGGTGCGTAGATGTTTGCACAACATGCTGCCATCCTGATAGGATTCTCGCCTCTAGAATATGTAGAGGTGTTACACTTCTCCATTGGAAATGAAGAGTAATGGCCCTGCACCCTTGACCAACCTCGAACGGCTCTTTTGGACTTCTATTCATCCTAAAAAGATCTTCTTCTTCATTCATTCAATCTTCTTCATCTTCTTCAATCTCACTTGACATTTCTTAGCATTCTACACACTCCATTTCATAATACTTCCGCCATTATTGAACCTCCAAGATGACACTCTTCCAGTTTTCACTTTCATTGTTGTGGCAATGGTGGCACTCACAAGCTTGCAAGCTCACATGTCCCTTCACGTGCTTGAGGGCATCTTGTTGGGGAGGTGATATCCATTTTACTTAGCATCCTTATTTTATTTATGTAGCATATTGTTGTTAGAATTGCTTGGTAGCATTTCATTTCAATAATTTCTTTATCATTCTTTTTATTGTGGCTATCTTGGATGTCCATGGAGGTTGGAACACTGAAATGGGAGTTTGACTACGGCAATCCCTAAAACAGCCTCAACATTTTTCCCTATTCTACTATGTGTAGATACTCTTGATCATATGAAGTTGTGGGAGGCTGGACCAACCATAAGTTTGATTCTCACCACCTTCATTTTCATCAACTTCTATCTTCTAAGTTTAAGTATTCCTCTCATTATTTCAGTAGTTAAGTTGTTTTATGTTTTCTACCATCAATTGAAACTGTACATATCAAGTTGTTAGTTAATTCTCTGTTAGTCTAGACTTTAATTTGTACTCTTTGTCTATATGAACGCTAGCACCTGACCAAGACACCAACATAATGCACTGTTGTTCATCTTCTGCACTAGATTCCCTTAGTTAAGAGTCGAATAGGTTATAGTCTAGACTTGGGAATTTTCTTGCTTGGATTATTAAACTCTTGGGTTGATAAAAGGACAATGGTAGATCAATTGTCCTTCCTTTTCACACTCCTAAAACATCAAGCCTAGATTAAAAAATCCTTTAGCATGAGGTAGATCAAGGCAGCTATTTTTTCTAGACCTTCCCGTGACCTAAGGTCCTAAGTAGTTGGTCCCCCTCCTCTACAATTTGGTGAACCCGAAGTGAACTATTATGGTTTCGTTTCGTGGTATTGAAGGAAACTTCTCTTGTGTTCTAGGAGTGTTATGGGTGTGTGTGTTACAAGGAAAATAGCCTTGCAACCCAACCTACAACCCCTAGTGACATAGCTAGAAGGATCCCTAAGTGTTGTGAAGCAAACCCTTGAATAGGTCACCGTCTAATTTTTGAACTCTTGGGGGCTTCTACGAAAGTCCTTTCTAGTGTACGTAAATATGGCTTCCTTTATGCATCTACCCATCCCATGTGCGTAGCTTGCAAGTGGGTCTCCTAATATAACATTTACCTCACAGGATTTATTGATGAACACTAATAGAGAACCTTCTCCCTTGTACATTCCCACATGTATCAATGGGAACATCATAACTGGAATTCTCTTTGACCCTACATGTTGGGTTAATGTTATCACAGAGGAGATCAAGTTGATAAATTTTTTACATAAGGATGGATATGATGATTCTAAAAGCACTATACGTACACATGATGGGATTTTCATTCCTCCCATCTGTTATATCACCTTATCAATCCTGGTTGGGCCCAGGACTATGAATGCTCTCTTTGATATTATCCTGGGATCCAAATTGTTTAGAGTGAAACTTGGAATTCCTTGTCTAGTTTCCATGAATGCAGCCCCCTCAGTAATCCATAAATTTTTGGCGTTCTCTCGTGAGGGTTCTGTGCATGTAGTCCATGACACTGGTTACAAACCAATGGTGGTGCATGGATGCTACTCACTTGTTCACTTTTGGCCTGCTCATGTTGGTCTACTCCCTCCTAGGATGGACTTGTTGTATTGAACTTATGTGAAGTACAAGAATGGGGGCATAGTGTCGAAAGTGAACTACCCTCCTTCTCCCTAAGCCTTTTCAATTAAAGCTTCCATGATAGTGCAACATATGGTTGCCTCTACCACTTGAAAGAGGGAGGAGGAGAAGTCCTCTCAAGGTGCTTCTTCTTCCTCCTCTATAGTTCCACCTACCTTTGCCTCCCATCCAGCTACAGTGCCTTCAAATTTCACCCCTATGCATCTCCTTGGGATTCTAATGGTGCCCACTTGGCGGAAGGCCAAGCATCAGGTGTTTGACCTTCCTGTCTTACCCATAGAGCCTCAACCTGTCATGTATGGTAAGGGGAAAGTTCCTTGTGGAGCTACCTCAATGTCTCAGCCTCCATGGCCTCCTACTACTCTTACCTCTAAGGTAGTGAATGGGAAGAGGCCTGCCACTGAGGCACTTGATTTTTCTCCATCATCTATTATTGTTCTTGCTCCTGCATTGCTTCCTCCTATTCCTATCTAGGAGTCGCTCCCTCCACCAGAAATGACTATGATGGATACTCTGATAATTGAATAGGAGCTTTACATTACTTCCCAGGTTGCACCCTCTAGCTCTCGGAGCCATAGAAATCACCTTGTGTGCAAGCATAAGAATCAGAGGAAGGCCCTGGCTGTTGAGCAGGTTGCCTCGCAGAAGGAGGAAGGGGCTCCAACAGCTCCTGCCTTGGCATCTTCAATTATGTCCTCTTCCACTCCTTCTGCTTCAATTCCCTCCACCTTAATCTTTCTTTTGACTCCCCCTGTGAGTATGAATGATCCTCACCCTAAGAGGGTGCAAGTATTCATTGCTCTTTTGGTTGAACCTCCTCTTTTGATGGCCCTTCCAAACATCCCACTTTTTTGCAAACTCGTGGATATGTCAAATACCTCAATGGTGTCCGTTGTGGTTTTCTCCTCTTCCTCCTCACCTTATGCTTCATCTATGGGGATCTCACATCCCTTGATGAAGTAAAAGATGGAGGATGACCCTGCTTGCACTTGGGGTCGAAAGAAGGGATCGCCTTCTTTGAAAGTTGGTTCTACATTGGCTTGTGTCTTCCTAGTGATGGAGGTAGCCCCAACGTCCCTGAAGTTTGTCACTACCCCCAAGTCCTTTAGTGAGTTCAATAGTGGATATCGGGTGCCTCCCTCATCACTTGCTGATTTGACACATGGCACTCTTGTAAAGTGCATGTTCAACTCTATAGACTATGTCCTATCTCTATTGGCGATTTTTGCAAGATCTTTGATGTTTACCTCACAAGAACTAAGTGAAGAAGACCTTTATGGGCCTTCTTCCTTGGCTCTTGTTGCAAGAGAGTTGAAGGGTGCTCCCCTTGCTATCCTACCCTTGCAGGCTTTTCCACCCTTCCCTTACAATGATCTAGATTGGGAGAACAATGACCTCTTGGTTGATTAGGACTAGAGGGGTGCCTCTTCTTTACCTATAGATTAAAATTGTGTGTGTGTTGTGTTTCCCTCGTGCTTGCTTTTATATGTTTTTGGAGGACCCTTTTCACCCTCATAGGTTCTTGGATATAGGAGTATTTTTGTGTCGTAAACTTCTTCTATTTGTCACATCATTCTTCTATTTTTTGTGCCTTGATTTTCGACAATTAGGGATGATGCAAAGTGTTGGGCGAATTTAGGCCTCTCTTCCATGTTGACCCAATTTTTTTTTTCATTTTTTTTTCACATGCCCTTCTTCACATGGTTTGATATAGTAGGGGGGTGATGAAATTTCATTTATATATTATTATATTGTATCTATTTATGTTTATGAGAAGCTCTGAATCTGAAATATCAGATCCCCCTGTCTCTTGTTTGTTATGTCATTTTTTGCCCCTTCTTTTTATCTTTCTCTCTTATTTGCTTGCTTTGTGATGTTGTGGTGCTTATGTGTTGTCCCTCGCATGCATGCCAACATTACCATAGTTACATCTCGTCATGTTTGACGGACCACAACATCACTTTCATTCTTACTTTTCTTTCCTTAGGATGTCACGTGCCTCTAAGTTCAACACACACTATCCTAAGGGGGACTCTCATATTGCTTCAACTTTAAAAAGGTGTATTCAGTGGCCCATGAATCCCTTCTTGAAAATCCTTTATTTTTCAAAAATTTCATTCTTCAACATGGATCCCTAGCCAAACCTTTCTTTCATCATGGATTCATAAGATAGAATCTAAAAACTTTCCTTCAAGAAAGGGAGTACTTTTTTTATGAAGTCTAAAAACTTTCCCTTGTGATGGAGCATTCTTTCTTTCAAATTCCTTAATGAAAGGAATCTTTTAGACGGATTCCTTGAAGCTAGAATCATTGGAAAAAACTTTTATTGCTTTTCAAAAATGTTATCACTTTCAAACAGATCGTCCCTTGAGTGGACCCCTTTTCTTTTGAAGGGTTCCCTAGGGACCCCTTTGAAAGGTTCTCCTTCAATTGTTGATTGCTTGCGTGACCTGCATGGATTTTTGTTATCTAACATTTTTTTCTACAAATTATCATGTTTCTTTGCAGGTGTGCCTATGAAGCTCCTCTTCAATCGACCTTATAGGACCGGGTACCTGTAAGGCCCCATCAAACTCTATGGATCCTCTCACATCTAGCTTCCTTCAGGACTGAGCACCTGGGGGTGCCTCCTTTACAAGTCTAAGGACCTGTGAAGTGCTTACATCCTATGGGATCTCTTTGTTCAACTCTATAAGGTTGAGCACCTGCAGAGCCTTTTTTTCATTCTTCCATAAGTTTGCAAACCTGCAACACATTTTGTTCAACTCTCCTCAGGAATGAGTACCTATGGATCCATCTCCTCTTCCTATACTTTCGGCTAGGCTAGATTGCAATCTACTTCCTCGACGGTTTAGGTATAATTTATTTAAGCTCTTTCGATCTACTTTATCTTGTATTTGGTAGCACATATTCTCGCTAAAGTGGGGGAAAAATATAATGGATTAAATTTCCACCCCTTGCAAATTCCCCATTTACACCCCTTACCTTAGAAAAATCAAACCCGGTGATGCTATTCCACCTCATTCATCTGCTTTCCACCCACTTGGCGACTTTCTGTAGTGTTGGTGGGGGAATTTTTGTTGAGGATGCTAGTGCAATGTGTAGACGTCTACATGGTACACTGCCATCCTAATAGGATTCCCACCTTTGGAATATGTAAAGGCATTACACTTCTCCATTGGCGATGAAAATTTAACACCCCTGTGCCCTTGACTGACCTCGAACGACTCTTTTGGGCTTCTATTCATCCTAAAAATATCTTCATTCATTCGATCTTCTTCATCTTCTTCAATCTCACTTGATATTTCATAGCATTCTACACACTCCATTTCATAAAACTTCAATGATTATTGAAGATCCAAGATAACACTCTACTGGTTTTCACTCTCATTTTTGTGACAACAATAGCACTCACAAGCTTGTGAGCTTGCATCTTCATTAATGTGCTTGAGGGCATCTTGTTGGGGAGGTGATATCCATTTTACTTAGTATCCTTATTTGATTTACGTAGCATATTGTTGTTAGCATTTCTTGGTAGTGATTCCTTTCAATAATTTCTTTATTATTCTTTCTATTGTGGCTATCTTGGTTGTCTGTGGAGGTGGGAACACCAAAGTTTGACTACAATAAGCCCTGAAATAGCCCCAACATTTTTCCCCATTCTATTGTGTGTAGATACTCTTGATCATGTGGAGCTTGCGGGAGCCTGGACCAACTGTAATTTTGATTCTCACCACCTTTGTTTTCATCAACTTCTATATTCTAAGTTAAAGTATTCGTTATTTCAATAGTTTACCTATTTTATGTTTTATGTCATCATTTGAAACTGTACATATCAAGTTGTGAGTTAATTCTCTGTTAGTATAGACTATAATTTGTACTCTCTATCCGTATAGACACTAGCACCCGACCGAGATGCTAGCACACTGCATAGTTGTTTGTCTTTTGTGTTGGAGTCATTTGGATGAGAGTCACCTAGGTTATAGTCTAGACTTGAGAATTTTCTCACTTGGTTTCTCAAACCCTCAGGTTGATAAAAGGACAATGGAAGACCGGTTTTCCTTCCTTTTCACCCTCCTAAAACATCAAACCTAGATTAAACAAATCCTTTAGTGTGAGGTAGATCAAGGAAGTTGATTGTTCTAGTCCCATGACCGGGGGTCTTGAGCAGTTGGTCCCCCTCTATAGAATTATGTTTGGCAATAGCAAGGACTCTTAGGATTGAATCCTTCACTATATCACAAGCTTCATCATGCCTTCCTAAAAACATTTTTGGTTGTCCAGGGTCAACTGAATATCTAGCAACTTATCCACTGAAGCCACTGAAAAGGCTTGATCTTCAAACTCTTTTTGGATCATGTTGGTAAATTATTGGAAAACTGTATCTAAAGAGAGCACCTTATCATCATTATCACACAACTTACAAGGAAGCTCTTCAACCTTGTTGAAAAGGTTCAAATTGTTGTCATGGCTGACTTCTTGAGCTCTTTGCAAGTCATCAATCAAATCTTTGATGAAATTCACTTTGTGTATCATGGTCTCTTTTACCTCTATATACATATCTCGATTGGGAATAATCCTATATTGTACTAATGTATCTAGTTTGATCTCTTTCATTTTGACCCAACCCTATAAACTATTTTCTATATCTTCCTTTTTCTTGAGAGAAAGCATCAACAGTTTTTTCTAATTCTAATTTTATGGCTTCCATATTTTCCATTTTCTTCACAAATGATATCAAGAGTTTGGTACCTTGTGCAACCATTCGGTCTAAGAATTCACCGACTACTTTTCCCCTTGTGTTTACTTTCTCCACCTTTTGGATGACTAGTTCCTTAATGCTCATAGCCATACGTTCAACTGACTCAAAAGACTGGGTAATCTTCTAGAGTTCTATAGTTATTTGTTCTACCTTGGCCTTATATTGATCCTTCACTTTCTTGACTACATCAAATTTCTCTATGAGAGAGTTCAATGTAGATTTAGCATCTTCTTTCACATTCTCATGAGTAATTTTTCCCAACTTAACTCTTGTGACAAAATTGTGTAAGGAGAATATGGATTGACAGATTTAGTGTTAATGAAATGAATTCAAATCAATTCAAAACAAGATAACAAGACCCACTTACTCATGAAATTTAATTGCAAAGCTTAAGAATCCAAATTAGAGAGGTTAGCATAAATAAATGAAACACAAAATGAATTCAGAAGCTACAATCATACCATCCCATGGTTGAGTGTATTTGTATTGAAGATGGATGTTGGATTTGCTTGATTCAACACAAAGCCTCCACGATTACAAAAAGCGTGATAACAACGATGATCTAGTATGCAAGTATATGTTTGCTCAATTTGCTTCAATAGTCAATTTAACATGACCTTTCTTTAAATTCTCCAGATTATTTATGAGAAGGATGAAGATTTTTGGGTAAATTGAATAATTGATTTAATTATTCAAATTTGGAGAAGGGAAAGTAGCTTAATTAAATAATTAATGATAACTATTTAATTAATTTAGATGAATAAGTTTAAATTAAGTGATGACATGAAGAATTAATTAAATAATTTAAGGTTATCTAATAAATAGAGGAAAATAGGGTTAACAATGCAAATAATCTTAAAAATGGGATTAATGGTGTTAATGAAGCGAAATATAATAGTGATAATGAAAGTGATGTTGATAATGGAAAAATGCAATTTAGGATGTGTGATATGCATTAAGCCATTTTTACATGTCTACATTTTTCCCCTCTTTGACACAATGTACTAGTTACATTGTTTCAAAGAATTCGATGTTCAGATCAAGAAAGAAAAAAATTAATATGTGTCATTGTGCCCTGACAGTTGGCAGAGGGATAATAAGACGTTGGGCTACCCCCTTGAGAGGAAAAAAATTACTTTTTTAGGTCAGTTGCTTGACTAGGTTCTAGAGTAGTTTTGATGTGTAGAGAATGAAAAATTAAGGCCTAGGGCTCATGTTTAGGGTTCCAGATGGTCATAGGTGCTTCCAAAATTGACCTAGAAGGGGTTACAGTTGAAAAATTAGGGTTTTGGGGGGATTAAAATGGAAATTAGGGTGAAATTAGCCCTCATTTGCATACTTTACTTTGTGATATTTTTTCCTTTGGAGAGTTTTTAGTGATTTCTTGTTGCAAACGTCGATTCGCTATGGCTCGCATTCTGGGTACCCCAACAGAGCAAAGACAGTCTGTCAGTTTGGGAGGCCAGCCATCACAAGGATTGTGGTATGTCTTCTTTCCATTTTCACTTTCATCATTATATGCTTGTGTAATTAATGCTCAACATAGGTATAGGACGATAGCAGTAATTTTTTAGGAAGGATGTTATCGTCGCGATACGACCACTATCACACTATGTTAAATAACCACTATAGTAAAAACTTCACACTATCATGAAATTGGAACGCTATCATGAAAATTATCTACTATTTGTTTGACCGAAGTCATTGAAAATGACTGTGCGGTTGAAAATATTAGGAAGTTTACCGCTATTGTCAAAAATAGCGACTATTGTAGTGAAATAGGGCCGCTATTGTAGAAACAAACCGCTATTATCCTACAAAGGCTCACCATTGTTAAAAAGGAAAATTTAAGCTCATTTGATTGAAATCATAAGTTTTTGATTTGATTTTTGAGAAAAAAATTGACGTGGGTTGAATGTTTGCAGGCGATTCTCAAACTACTTTACTCCAAAGAGTGTCATCCCTGATAGTTGCTAGATTTCATTGTTGGCTTCCAAGAGTTGGGGAGGGACTTCCTTGATGTAGTTGGACTTTGATATATTTTGTATATGCCTCATATCAGAGCACATTGTTCCATATTAACTATACTAGTCGAGAGATGGAGGTTGGAGACCTCTTCATTTCATCTACCCATAGGAGAGTGTATGATCACTCTGGAGGATGTATGGAGGATCCTACAAATCTCAATTCATGGTGATTTGGTGACATATGATGTGCAAATGGGTACCCAAGAAATGTAGAGGCTTCTAGGTGTACACCATCTATAGGTTGTGGATTCAAAGATAGATTTGACTTTGTTTATTGATGGTGTTGATCCTATGGCTATGGTTTTGGTTGGATTGATTATTGGGCCTTTGATGCCTAATCACAGAGTGAGAGGATTTCCTATAGGTTAGGGTATCTACATTGAACAGAAAATGGATACAGAGACATGCATGAGGTCGTGTATCAGGGTGGAAATTCTATTTCCACAGGGATGACCCTTCATGTTTGGTCATGGGAGCATATTGTCATGACTCGTCTGAATGGTATGACTTAGTGAGATGAGGGTGATCCCTTTGTATATCAATATTTTGATTGTTTTCACTACACCTTTCCAGGAAGACTATCACATTGGTGAGCGGTTTATGATAATATTAATAAGTTTATTTAGAGACCTTTCATGTCTTGTGAGGCTTGGGATGATGATCATGATCAGCTGACATTTTATAGATAGACATGGTGGCTGATAGGTTGAGTCAACATCATTTTAGAGTGATATATTCCGGCCAGGGTTATGAGATAGTTTGGCAAAGGAAGACACCCTCCAGATGCATATCATACTCATTTTGGATGTACAACCCGAGAGGTCAATGTGTAGGAGCCAAGAGATGATTCAAAGGCAATCATGGTAGAGTTTAGAGCATTAACATTTGTGAGATGGGGATGGGCAGTGGGTCACCCAGATCTTGGTACTACTAGAGATTATACATAGGGGTGGGCCTACCATTGACCCTTGAGATTCACAACTCCTACTAGAGTTGGGCTAGTGATTAGATAGGTTCACAGGATAGAAAGGGTTGTAGGGAGGAGGGGGATAGAAAAAGGTTATGGATTTTTGTTGAGAAATTACAAGGAGTGTTGGATGGGTAAGATGGCTAGGGTGACGGAGATCAGTGACATGATTGGTAGGATCAATAGCAGCAGGGACCATAGGCACCTCAAGGACCCCCCCCCATAGAGGGACATGGCGGGACAAACTGTGTAGCTTACTATGAATAGAGATGCCAGAGTAGCTCTGAGAGAGATGTAGAGGTAGCTCGACAATAGGTTGTTGATTCCCAGGTTGTGATTTTGACCACAAAGAGGGATACACTTAGAGCCGAGCAAGATGTACTGAGGTAAAATCTAGCCATTAATAGGTAGCAATGGATGACAATAGAGATTGCATTGGCTTCCTTAATTCCTTGGGCTTAGTATCAGGCTGAGCATGACAGGTTTATTGCATAGGTTACATATTATCAAAATTTATATGAGATTTTTATATCAAGAGCACAGAGATGTCCTCATTTTGGAGAGTCGAGCAGCACCATAGGTGCAGAGTTGGGAGGATAGTTTATTAGATAGCCATAGCCATCTAAATGATTGTGCATCCTCAATCATCTCCTACACATAGTCATCATAGGTCCTGTCATGATGGGGAGAAGTCCACTCTGAGGTAGGATCAATAGGGTTGATGTTTTTTGATGATCCAACCATTTTGTTTCTTTCTTGGAAGTTTTGGATTTCGTTGATTGTGTTGTTTTTTAATTGTATTGTCAAAGGTTGAAGGCGATGATTGTCTATTATGAATGGAAAATTTATTGCATATAGGTGAGAATGGGGATAGGAATTTTGATATTCTCCAAACATTTTTGTGCTTTTTAGGGTCATTTGATGTTGTTTTTGACATATTCGAGAGATTTAGAGATAAATAGGGGACCTAAGGGGGCTGACCTAGTGCCTTGGGGGCTCATTGATTATGGACTTTCCTACGTGATGAGCACAGAGACATCATAGTTTGACTATATTGAGTGAAATTTTTTTTGGAGTTTTCTAACTCTTTCTAAATGTTTTTGGATTTTGATAAGATATTTGAATTTTTTTGGATTTTTTAGATTGATTTAAAGACTAAGGACACCTACAGGGACTAACCTAGTGCCTCGAGGGCTCATCGATGATGGCCTCACCTATGTGCAAGCTTAGAGACAACGTAGTTTGACTTTATTGAGACTTAATTGTGTCTCGTCCGAAGATGGCCTACAATGTTTTTGGGATTTTGTGTTTTACGACTTTGTTTTGGCTTTTGATGGTTTTTTGGATGTTTTTTATTTCATTTTGATAGTTTTATACAAGTGATAGGATTAACAAGGATCCAATCCATTACCAGGTCCAAGAGGTTTCCCCCAGTTTGATAAAGGGTTACGTTTATTAGGGATAGATGGACAAGATGAATGGTGGATAGAGATGGTGCAACAAGGTTCAATGCTTGATCAGTTATCGAACCATGGTTGGGTTCATGTTTTATTATGGGATAGGTGGAGTGGATGTGATAGGTAGATAGATAGTGTTGATAGATGAGGATGCAGGTCTTATTCAAATGTAGTGCTTGTTCACAGTTTTTCACTATGGTACTGATCCTAGAAGCACCACAAAGTGTTTTTCACTTAAAGGACGTTTTATTTCTCTTTATTGTTTTCTTGATTATTGATTTTTTTTCTTTTTTCAATTTTTTTCTTGAGATATTTTGATACGCTTAGGTGTGGAAATTCTTGATATTATTGTTGTTATGAGATTCAGGTAGAGGTTCTCCTTTTGGCGTAGCCAATTGATATGCTCCAGAGCTATAGCTTGCTATAATGATATAGGGACCTAGCCAGTTTGGTTCAAACTTACCTTTCTTGTCTTGGTTCAACTGTATTTTTTAATTTTCCTTTAGGACCAAGTATACAACCTGAAAGTTCTTGTTTTTTATTTTCTTATTGTAGCTTCTCTTGAGCCAATTTTGATAGGCTTGCAAATGCTTCAATGTACTCAAGCATCTTTCATCTAGGAGTTCAAGCTCATTGAGTCTGGATACTTGAACTCTTCATTGCCAACAAGATCCTTCAATGATACTCTCAGGGATGGGATTTCAAATTCTATGGGAAATATTGCTTCAGATCTGTAGACCAAGGAAAAGGGATTTGCACCTGTAGGTGTGTGAATGTTGGTTCTATAATCCCATAAGGTTGGGTTTACTTGTAGGTGGTAGTCACGACCGACATCATTACTAGCTTTCTTTAGGATTTTAGGATGGTCTTATTTAATGCTTTAGTTTGGCCATTTCCTTTAGGATAATATGGGGTTGAAAAATGGTGTTGGATAGAGAATCTTGAGTAGATCTCATGGATATCCTAGTTCTTAAATGGAGTTCCATTATTTGTTATGATAGTTTGTTGGATACCATATCGATAGATCAAATAGTTAATAATGAACTTAGCTATTTGTTTCCCTAAGATATAGGTTAAACGAATAGCCTCTATCCACTTTGTAAAGTAATCCATAGTAGTGGTGATGAATTTGTGTTCATTGGATGAGGTCAATGATATCTTTCCTATTAAGTCAAGTCCCCATTGAGAGAAGGGTCATGGAGTGGTGATAGGATGAAACTCTTATGCAGGTGTGTGCACAAGATCTCCATGCTTTTGGTATTGATGACACTTCTTGGAAAAATGAATTGCTTCTTGCTCTAGTGATGGCCAGTGGCACCCTTTTCGTAGCAACTTTCAGACTAGGTTAGGCCTACTAGTGTGGGATCCACAAACACCTTCGTGCACCTCAAGTGCAAGGTAGTTTTTGCTTCTTTTGTGTTAAGACATCAAAGTAACGTACCATTGAGGCTTCAAAAGTACAAGGTATCTCCAAGGATAGTAAATTAGGAAGTTCGACGGATGAAGATGGTGGTCATTGCTCTTTGAAGTTCGATGGATGAAGTTCAACGGATGAAGTGCAACATGTCATGGAATATGGTGGTCATTGCTCTTTGATATGTGGCTCCATTGTTCTTCAAGCCAAATGGCATGAAATTCTAGCAAAAATTTCCCCAAGCATAGGTAAAATTTATTTTTTGTTGATTCTCAAGGGCTATCTTTATCTTGTTGTATCTGGAAAAGCCATCCATTAGTGAAAGCATTTCATGACTAGTAGTTAGATCTACTATTATGTTGATGTTGGGAAGGGGGAAGTCATCCTCAGGACATGATTTGTTAATATCCTTGAAGTTTGTACAGATCCATATGCCTCTAGTGGGTTTTGACAATGGTACAAGGTTAGATACCCACTTAGAATAGTCTAGGTATGATGAATCCCACATACAACAGCTCCACCTTGACTAAGAAAATAATTTTTAGGTGCATTTTATGAAGCTTTTGCTTAACTACTTTTGATGTAGGGAATACCATTAGATGGTGTACCACTAAAATTGGATCCAACCCAGGCATATCTCCATATGTCCAGGAAAATTTGATCTTATGTTCTTTGATGAATGTTGAGAAGTTGACTTTTTCCTTAGGATCTAAGGAAGTTGCATGATATGTTACCTTAGGTGCATCTGTTGTTCCAATGTTGATAGGTTTAGAACCTTCAACCAAGGATGTTGATTGTTCCTGATACTCTATGATGGGGAGATTGAATCCTCTATCTTTAGGTCCCTCAGAGAGGTTTTCACCCTCAGATACGTCCTTTGTTTTTCCTTTTTCATGATCCAATAGAGCCACAATGTGGTTTTCCCTAGGGGATCTCATTTTGATTTTTAAATTTTTCATTTCAAATTTTTGACTAGAGGTTGCAATCTCCTCTCCAAATTTTTCTCCTTGTTCTAATTCTATGAAAAAATTAGCCTCATAATCTATTTGGGGTATACCATGTTGAATTTCCATGAACTCTGCAATAGCTTTGTTGTCCTAGAATAGTTCCACAATAGGTGTGTGATGTTGTTGATCCCAATCAATCAACTGCGAGTGAAGTAAGGGTAGGTTACCATTATTGACAAAGCTTACAAAGGATGTGGTAAGGGTAAGGATAGAAAAGTTATTAGGTTCCCATAGAGTTTCTAGGTCATAGTCATTAGAGGCACAAGATTCCCATTCCCATTAGTTGGAATTTTTTTTCCTTCCTGATAAGAGGTAGCTTCAATATTTTGGGTAACCACATCTATCAAACTATAACCTAGTCCCATGTTCTTCTTACGTTGTTCTATTAAGATGAGTTCTCTTATACCTTGTTCATGTAGACCAAGACCACCTTTTCTAGTGTATCCCATATTTTTTACTATTTGATGACCTTTATTGTTAAGATGCATAGAAAGGGGATGTAGTTGTTTTTGTTTCTCTTGTTCTTCTTTATCAAGCCATGATGAGAGGTCCTCTTCGAATACCACTTCATCCTTCATGTCTCCCCACTTCGTGAAGATAGTAGGTTTGACTTCATAGGTGACAACTTGAATATTCTTTATTTCCTTTGGTTGCCCGTAGGATTGTTTGAAATGGTATTCTCAACAGCCCTTTTCAAGCACCTGGATCTTGCGGTTAGATTTTGGAGGATTGGTTGATGTAGATGGAGTTGAGGATGAAGAAAGTGATGTTGGATCTACATAGGAAAATGAGTGGAATGATATGTCATTGCTAGGAATTTGAAGGGGCATTTTGTACTTCTCCAATTTTGAGTAGTAATGGAAGGGTTCAGGATCGACATATACTATAACTTCCTTATCATTGTAAGGAAATTTTAAGCATTGATGAAAGGTCGAAGGGATCACTTGCATTGCATGGATCTATGGACATACCAAGAGAAGGTTATATGGAAACTCAAGATCTAGTACCTGATAAGTTATTTCTGCTATTGTTGGCCCCACTTGAATTTGAAGTCTTATTTTTCCCTCAGATTTTATTTCCATATCATCATAGGCCCTTATGGTGATAATTTTGTTCTTATCAATCACGTCATCATAATATCCCCATTTCTTTACCATTTTTAGGGTACAATGTTTAAGTATGCACCCCCATCTATTAGGACTCTCTTGATCTTGTGTTTATGGACACAAACCTCGAGATACAAAGCTTGATTATAAAAGGCTCTTTGGGGAAGGTTTTTAAAAAAAAATACCAAGTGATGGAGTGAAGTGAGGTACCAACCATAGCTTGAAATTGATCAATGTGAAGATTGTTAGGCACTAAAGATTTGATGAGAGCTTTCACCAATATCACTTTATGTGTTGGTGATAACTTTAAAAGCTCGAGGATAGAGATTAATGCCAGAGTTTTCTTCAATTGATCATCAATGATATAGTCATTGGAAAGCTTGATAATGACTTTGGCTGGAAGTGGAGCTCCTTGGATCGTGACTTTTCCTCTTTGTGTAGTCACATTACACTTAGGCTTTTTTCCTAGTATGGTTACGACATTATATTTCGATTAGATTGATAGATGGTTCCTACGATGAAGTTAGCTTTTTAGTAATCTTGTCCCTTACCTTTGTCATTTCCCCTAGAATGATTAGGGATTAGATCCTTGTATATTCCCATGTCTCTATTACTGGAGGGCTTAGGATGATGTTTGATGTTGACCTCTCCTTTTTCTATCAAGTCTTATACTATGTTTTTAAGTCTCATATAGTTATTTGTTGTGTGACCATTGATCTTGTGGAATTCACATCGATCATTCTCATTGTACCAAGGGGGTTTAAAGTTTGGTTTTTCATAAGTTGTTTTATCAGGATTAGGAAGGTTGATAAGGTTCTTTTGGATGAGTTGATGCATAACTTCCTCAAGAGTCTCTCCCGGTGGAGTAAATTTTCTCCTACTTTGATTAATTTTCCTTGGCAGCCCTCTTTGAATATCCTGACCTTGATTTATTTGTTGGTTATTTTCTTGGTTATTCTAAGGATATGTAAGCTATTTGTTTTGTGCCTTGTTTTGAGGATAATTTTATTGATCTACTTGGACATTATTTTGTGGATTACTAGGAGGTGTATGTTTTGTACAAATTTGGCATCAACCACTCCATTGTTGGCAGCATTCTTGTTATTTTCCCATATTTTAGGTTTTTCATTAGAACTAGAAGCTTGGTCTTTTTTTTTTATATAGTTTAATGACTCCCCTTTCTATGAGAGCTCTTTTGATGAGTAAACCCTTTTCGATGGTTTCTTCAAAATTACTAGGGCACAACATGGTGAGCTGGTAGCTAATGTCTACTTGTATGTTGGAGACAAATATTTCCATGAGCTTTTTCTTGAGAATGGGTCATTTACATTTTCTAGCTTTATGTCTCCATCTCTATAGATATGAAGCAAATGATTCCCCTTAGCGTTGTTTAATTTTGTATAGGTCAAGGACCATTATTTCTTACTCTATATTGTATGAGAAGTGGTTAACAAATTTTTTTGATAACTCATCAAAGGTTTTGATACCAGGCAGTAGATGAGAGAACCACTGGATAGTGGCACTACCAAGAATTCATGGGAAAAGCATCATTAAATAGGTGTTGTTGTGTTGTGCATCCATGCAAGCTATAGATAATTCTTGCACATGTTCTATTGGATCTCCTCTTTCCCTGTATTTGTCAAATTTTGGTATTTCAAAAAAATTGGGGAAAGTATCATGGATATGGAATGATCAAATGGATATGGACATATGTCTTGTAGAGTGTATCTCTTCTTCGATTTTCCCATTTGAATGTCCTATATCATTTGGTTGAGATTTTGGATTTGTAAGGTTACATCCTCACCTAGTGTGTTCATTTGATAACAAGATACGTTATAACCTTGTTTCCCCGCAATGTTGTGTGCATTATATTGTGGGGTTTATATATACGAGGGCCCTTGGGCCATGTTGTGAGTGTAGGATGATGTATGGGGTCCTTGAGGATCGATTTGGGTGTGTTGTGTATTGAGGGTATGATGTTCTTGTTGTTGATGTATGTTGTGTTGAGGTACATTGTGTTGTTGTTGAGGTATGTTGTGTTGTTTTTGAGGTATATTGTGTTATTGTTGAGGTATATTGTGTTGTTGTTGAGGTATGTTGTTTTGTTGTTGAAGTGTGTAGGTTTGGTATTTTGATGGAGGTTGTTGTGCACCAATATTGTGTTGTTGAGGAATGGGTGCTTGACTTTGAAGGTGTGTGTTTTGTTGTGGTTGAACATATGTTTGATGTTGGGTATTGACATTAGGTGTTACTAAAACATATGTTTTATGTTGAGTATTTTGGGTAGACGATGATTCATATTGATATTGTGTGTTAGGATCATAGTTTTGTTGTTGATGCATGTATTGAGTTTGGTTTTGAACATTTCCTTGTACATGCTTTGATCCTGTGGTGGTTTTTGATACATGTGTTGTCCTTGAGGTGTGTTGTTAACATGTAGTTTTGGTTGGAAAGGGTTTTTCCCTTGTTGGTTCACTACATGTTGTTGTGGTTGTCATAGTGGAAGATTTCCCATGTTTTGCATATTAATACTGGGACCTTGTTCTTGGGAGTTCCAAGATGTATCATATGTTGGGTCCCATTGTATTAGTTTCCATATTGTGTGGTGGCATGTTTTGATTTGTCAAGAGGTTTGGATTTTCTTGAGTATGTTAAGCTATCACAACTTGTTCAATTTGTGATGGATGTCTATATAATGAATTCTCCACAATTTTGGGAAAAGATTGGTCATTGATATGTGAGTTTGAGAAAAATGGTGGTATCTTGGGATCTACTATTGCTTTGGGTATTTTTCTCGCCACTGATTGGTCTCCTAAAGGAATGAGATTGGGATCCTTAATAATTTCAATGTTAAAGTCTGTAGGTAGCTTGGCACCACTTTGTGCTAGTTTGAGGAAATATGTGTTAGGATCCTTCCCAATCATCTTATCCATTAGTTTTTGCATTTTTGGATCTTGGGAGTGCTCTAAAATTACTTCATGAATAATTTTTTCATCACTATCATACTCCTCTATGATCATATCTATAAGATGAGGAGGTTGACTTTATTGCCTAGAAATTTTTTCTTGATTTTTAAGGCATATGTTAGCATCACTAGGTGGTTGACTTAGTTGAGATTTAAATGTTGGTTGTTCTTTGGGAGTTGAGATGGCCTAGGATCATAACCCCATGGTTGAGATTCCTCGTTGGTGGTATTGGTGTTTGGTACACTAGAACTTCTTTTATAGGCTTCCATTTTCTTTTTATGTTGTGATCTTGTTGTAGTCATAAACAAACTCAAAAGACCTTGGTAAGTTTGAGATACCAACTTATGGAAATGGAATGACATTTTATTTTGAGATTTTATTTGATAAAGTGACGTACAAAGGGGATGTGTGTATACCTTTTGGACAAAGGTTGTTGGTTTTTTACGGATTTATGTTGGGATAGTTGGACGATCAAGTTTGATGTTGGATGGCAATATTTTGCTACTCAACCCTATGATGAGGAGATGAGCTGATTTTGGGTGTTGTTTGATAAATGATGCTATGATGTTTGATGTTTTGATTTGATGATAATTTAGAACACAAAATTTCACAAGAATAAAATCGATGTTTTGCTATGTCTTAGAGGATATGGTGATTGCTTTACTTGAACCAGCTATGAGGTTGTAAGTAAAGGTTTCTCTAAAAACAATAGCAAGATAATGGTTTGATTTCTTGTGTTCAATATGTGTCCAAGACTAGGTTGATGTTTGGTTGTTGATGGTGATGTTGATAGGATATGGTGCAAGTTTGTTTTTTTGTTGTTATGTCCAAAACATGATAGTTATGAACCCTATGTAAACCAAGTTCGAAGTGTAGGATGATGATATTGGATTGTGTAAGTACAAATCCAATGATGACAATGTTCTCTAACAGATGAATAAATTTTTAGGCCAATGTTTTGAAATTAGTTATTTGGAAAAAAATTGAGGCAAGCCTACAAGTAGGATGATAACAACTTCTATCTAGGACAATAGCGACAGGATTTTAGGACAATAGTGGTTATGTTTTAGGACAACTGTGACAAAGTTTACAGAAGCAACTATGTTTTGACAGTGAATGTCATGCAACCAATGATGGAAATAGCGATTAAATGAACAATAGTGAGCAAATTTTAGGTCGATTGCAGTAATGTTTTGGAACAATAGCTATAAAAATTGACCATAGCAACTTTGTTTCAACAATTTTCAATTTTTTGATGGCAGTTTGTTTGATAAGTTTGCAAGTTTTGATGTTTGTTTGGTTTGATGTTTGAGATCATTTTTTTGAGATACAACAAACAAAGTGTATGAACCAATCATAAGTTTTGGTGATAATAAGCCAAAATCATCCCAATTTACACTGGTAATAAAACATCGAAAAATATTTCAAGCAGTTTTATCCTTAAGGTCAAAGCCAATGGTAACACTTTCAGGCCCACAACTTGGAATATCCTTCAACTCAGGGGCAGGGACACCCAAACGGGTGTATACACTTTTTTCTTTGTGATAGTGGATAGATATGGGCCTCCTGGCATGGAAGGATAACCCAAATCACCCTTTCCCCGAAAAGCTACAAGTAGCTTATGCTAAGCCAAATATTTCTATCTCAACTCAAGGGAGTTCATATGGTGAGTAAAAAACTTCAGGGTGCAGTCTGCATCCCTTACACTAAAAATGTCACCAATACACGATCAATCAATAGGGTGGGTAATTACAATAAGGTGTTTAGTTGATGCTCAAGGACTTGACACCTTGTGAGCATCCAACAATCCACTTAAGGCTTTAACCAATCCTACTAGCGGTGTTATACATCACTTGGGTACCTCCCCTTTCTGAATGGCACTTTTGGCAAGAGACTCATCAGTTAAATCTTGGCTTTTTCCTTGACTTATGTATATAGCAGTTTGAGGGGAAACCCACTTTGGGTCGCCTTTGAGTTCTCCTTTTGGGAGTGTCGCGTAGGCAGACCCAATCTAAAATGGAATGATGTAAAAAATGCAAAGAGCCCAAAGTGTTTCTCATCACCTAGGATTGTCCAAAGACGTAGGGGGAGAGGATACACACTTGGCTTGCCAATCACAGTAGACACAATAGACAATTTATTGCAATTTTATTTTAAGCCCAAAGTGAAGTGTTTAAAGATAAAAAACTATGTTTTAAAAGCACCAAATTCAAATATTTGAGACTTCAAATATTCATACAAAGTGCCATAAACCAATTTGTTGTCATTGTAATCATATTTTAAGCCCAAATGAACTATTTGATTTTAGACACCAAAATGATATGTGAAGATTGTGGGTAAATTTTAATGCACCAAATCAAAGCGTTCAAGTTGTATTGTTCAATTTTAGTGCGCCAAGATGAAATGTGAAGATTGTAGGTAAACTTTAAAGCACCAAATAAAATTGTTCAAGTTGTGTTGTTCAATTTTAATGCACCAAGGGAAGATGAATTCATTTTAAAGCACCAAATGTAAATTTTTAAAGACTTAAAAACATCTATACAAATACTTGAAAATTTTAAGAGTCTTGGACCGTTCATCAACCCTACAAGGAAAACGATTAGTTGTTTCAACAAGAATATGTCATGACCCTATAGGAGTTGCACCAACAATGTTAGAAAACATCCCAAACACACAAAAAACAATAATTAGTTATGGTTAGATATACTTTGAATCCAAGAAAGTTTGAAAAACTGACACAAACCCATAAAACAATACAATAATGGCCCTGTTACCTACAATAGCGACTTTGTACCTAGTACGACTATAGTTCTTTCAAATGATAGTGGTAGGAAAATAGTACAGTAGTGGTTCTATTTAGGATGATAGTGGCTCTAGAATGACAATCCAAATACATAATGTCAAAAACCTACGAGACAAAAAGGACAATAGCGGTCTTCCTTGATAATAGTGGCCAAATTTAGGCCGATAGCGGCTAGATTTAGGACAACTGTAGAAAAACAATAGCAAAAATCACGTTCATATTTTAAGTCAATAAGATCCCAATTAGCAAAAGTGATTCCTACAAAATATGCCAGTAACCAAAACTTGCAACTACTCATAAAACTTGACGAAAACGTTAGAGATAAGGACCTAGGTCCCACCGGGTGTGCCAGAATGTGTAAATGGAATATGAATTGATAGATTTAGTAATAATAAAATGAATTCAAATCAATTCAAAAAAAGATAAAAAGAGCCACTTTCCCATGAAATGTAATTTTAAAGCTTGAGAATCCAAATAAGAGATGTTAGCATAAACAAATGAAACACAAAATGAATTCAAAAGCTATAATCATACCATCCCATGGTTGGGTGTATTAATATTGAATATGGATGTTGGATTTTCTTTATTCAACATGAAGCCTCCATGATTGCAAAAAGTGTGATAACAACGATGATCTAGTATGCAAGTATGTGTTTGCTCAATTTGCTTCAATAGTTAATTTGACATGACCTTTCTTCAAATTCTCCAGATTATTTATGAGAAGGATGAAGATTGTTTTATAGATTTATGATTTTTAGATGAACGATCAAGATGCAAAAATAGTGGTAGGAAAATAGTATAGTAGTGGTTCTATTTAAGATGATAGCAACTCTAGAATGACAATCGACCAAATACACATAGTTAGAAACCTTCAAGACAAAAAGGACAATAGCGGCCTTGGACCATTCGTCAACCCTACAAGCAAAATGATCATTTTTTTCAATAAGAATATGTCATGACCCTATAAGAGTTGCACCAACAATGTTAGATAATCTCCCAAAACACAACAAACAACAAGTAGTTAGGGTTGGATATACTATGAATCCAAGAAAGTTTGAAAAACTAACACAGACCCATAAAACAATATAATTAGTGGCCATGTTTCCTACAATAGTGACTTTGTACCTAGTACAACTACAACTCTTTTAGATGATAGTGGTAGGAAAATAGTATAGTAATGGTTCTATTTAGGATGATAGCGGCTCTAGAATGACAGTCCAAATACACACAGTAAAAACCTGCAAGACAAAAAGGATAGTGGTTCTATTTAGGATGATAGCGGCTCTATAATGGTAGTCCAAATACACACAGTCAGAAACTTGCAAGACAAAAAGGACAATAGCGGTCTTCCTTGATAATTAAGTCATTTTTACATGTCTACAAGAATAATTAGAAATATCCACCTCTTTCATAGTCTTATTCGGAGGAGATTGTGTCACCTCTGCATACTTGTTACCTTCCTTGTCAAACAACCTAGAGAGGGTCTTTGCCTTCTTCTTGTTCTTTATTTTTATAGGTGCTAGTTGTGTGAAGTTAAAGTCATCTACGGAGACATATTCCTTCTTCCTCTTAAGCATTTGAGATGACATCCAAGCTGGAAGTGGTGATCTTTCTTCTAGATTAGTAGACATGGTTTGAGTTGTCATTTTTGCATTCACAAAAGTTGTTGTAACAATAGGAGTAGTGTCAGTAGGAATCTCCACACTTGACACTTACATGGAATCAAACATGAATTATTCTAAGTTGAAATGAGAAGTTATGTAAAATGATGGTGATGACAAACTAGGAAGAGAGATAGGTGATCCTGACATATTGTCCAAACCTTGTTTGGGACTTTCAAAGATAGACCCCGAACGAGATGAATGTATGGATTAGACTAATACTATAGGAGGAACATTGATAATGACTATGGGAGTGACTGTAGCAAATGGAAAGGGTTGATCACATGTTGTAGCAAGAGGAGTGGAGGTAGGTATAGTATTAGAAATGGGGAAGAGGAGACAAGAGGTTCTTTAGAAATGTTCTCATGAGGAGACATCTCTACTTCTTCATGTTGTCCTTCATCTTCTTGTCTTTCCTCCTAAATAGATTCTTATTGTCCTTCAGTAGATGGCCCTTCTTTGGCTACTTTTCTTTTCTTTTTACCACATTTAACAACAAACTTGATCGTGGGATTAGAAGGCCCACTAGAACTAGGAGCATCATTCTTGTTCTTCGTCCTAAATTCAGACTTCTTGCATGTAGGGTCTTGTGACTCCTCCTCTGACCCAAAGAGAAAGTGTTTCAATTGACTTCCCTTTTCTCCTAACCATACATTGGTGTTAGCAAGAATTGGTTCAAAAATTTCTCAAATTGAAGTCACCTCTTTCTAGGACCATAGGATGGAGGGTAGAGGAGATCCTACTATATTGTTCCTCTCATAGGTGGGGTCCAAGATGTCACCATCATCTTCCATGCCTTCAGGAATATATGCCAAATCTAGCTCTCCAATCTATTCCAATGTGAGTCTATTGTAATCCAAATTTCTTATTTCTTCTTTCATCCTACAGTTAGCCCACACATCCCCAATTCTATGCACATGAATATGTGCTTCCTTGATCGGATCCTTCATACCTCGTTAATAAAAAATATATCCTTTTCTTGAACATTTTCAATGTGAATAACTGCATTTTAGACTCAACAACTTTGTCTTTCAGAGAAGTTTTAATGGAATACCTACCAATTGTCAATGGAAACTTGAATCCTAGTTTGTGGGATTCCATCTATTTTCTATAAAATTCAATTATCTGCCTACATAGCTCCATCAAGACATTCTTGTCACTAGGGTATCATGGGGTCATGTATGGATATCCCACAAAGCAACCAACTCTCAAATGTGTAAAAGTGGGGAATTGCAGGTAGAGGCATCTATACTTGTTTACCATTGTCCAAGCCTCATTTGAAACTCTTTTTCTTTCTAGCTCGGGATCAAATGCACACAAAAATGGAGCAAAGAATGTATCATTCACCCTTTGGAAATGGTGAATTCTTCCATCAAGGGTAATCTATGGAAAATACTTGTAGCTTGGAGTTACCCTTTTGTTTCCATCTGTCGTCAAACTAAGAAAATTTCTCATAATTCTGGCAACATATACCAATTAGGATGTCATGTAGAATTTGTGTGTGGTGTGCACCTTGATCAACTGATCATGGATGGAATCGCTAATCTATTGGCCCTAGAAGATATATTGTTTTCCCCTTTTTACAATATTGATGTATAAATACATCCAGTCTTCAAATGTGGAAGAGGCAGGCAAACCTTACACTCTACTGAGAAGAGTGATAAAATCATTCACCTCTTTGATAAAATCACTGCATGGGAAACTCTTGGGCCACCTTGAGATAATTGACCGAGGGGTTTTCAACCATTTTTTGTTAATTATCCTCTTAGAAGAATGTAGATCTTTGCCATACTCTTCTGTGCAGGTTCCTTGGTGATTTCTACATACTTGTCAATGCTTGGACATATGAAAGCTTATCAATAAACTTTGCATCTAATCTTATGACAACATCTTCATTGGAATCCCTAAAAAAAATTTCATTTATTTGTAATGTGATGCAACTCTAAGGAAAAACTCTGGGTTATGTGTTGCAACAGGAAAATAATCCACCATTTGAATGTTACTATGCACTATACACCTCATTCCCTCATCTAACGGCTGCTTCTGAGTCCTTGTCACAAACTTGGACATGTCAACATACCCCATTTCAATGTCTTTAATCTCATCTATATTTGATGAGACTAAGGTAACTAGAAACACACCCTGGTATTTGAAATTCATTGCTTATCCCTTACTTGGAGAGGGATTCGACATTAGAAAGAAACTATATCCTTGAAGGAATGTGGATGTGAAAGTCTCAAAGTACGTGCACAAGAAACTACATGACAAATTCATGCTTTTGCAGTGTTAGAGAAATTTGCATATCGGAAACTATAGCAGGGGGAAATTTAGGGTGATTGCAGGAACTTTGGGGCTTGAGCACAAAGGAAGCAAAAAATGGAGCGCAAGCGATCAAACTGGCAAAAAGGAAAAAATTTCCCATGTAGAGAAATTTTGCAAAATGATGTGAGGTCACTGAAATTGAGTGCCTTTGTAGGTGAAATGATGTTTGCATGTGTAACTACGCTGAAATTTAGCACATTTTCATGTAGATTCTAGATGTGTACAAAAAGTGTTGCAAAGCCAAAAAAATTCAATGACAAGTTACATGTGGAAAATCAGTTAACTTGTGCAGGGTCACTAAAAATTAACGACCTTACAAGGAAAAACTTAGGTTTGTGTAAAGTTGTGGAATAACCCCAACCATACACATGGATAAAACACTTAGATTTGTGTTTTATATTGAGTCGATATTTTTTACCAGCTTTACATCTTGTACTAAATCTTTCGTGCACAAGCAGAGAAAATTCTCGCTAGTGTACTTGACTTAGGAAGTTTTCTTTTTTTATGATTAATCGGTGAAAACATCGATATCACATGACATGTTTCAAGTTTAGGGTCATACTTCAAAGTTCAAGTGGGGAAAAATACCACTTCAACACCATAAATTGCATCGAGTATTAAGTCTATGTAATGTCGGGGAAAAACCTCAAGCATGCATATTGACTTCATGCATGGGTGGTAAAAAACCCTGATCTGAGTTTATAAACTGAACTTATATGTATCGATGGTGAATTTCACTGCTGATGCATATGTTAATTTTTTTCCTCATGTACACGCAGTGAAAGATCCAACTCCAACAAGACATAAATCTTGGATTTTAAGGGTGTTTTAACGGTGAACAATACCGTTGTTTCTTGGAAGGCTTCACACGAAGATCTCTAAGGAAAAACCTCTATGCAACATGAGGTTTTAAACCGATGATTCACAGAGGTATCTCATGGAATTCCCCATGCGGGATATACAAAAACCTTGAACCTATTAAATAAGGGTCCAAGGGGGAAAACTAGTGTTTGCTTATAGTGGATATTATACAATGCAAACTGAGAATCAAAAAGACACAAATGAATATACTCTTCAAGGATTTAATAACATAAAACAAGTAAAAACTAAACATAAACCTAGACTTAAAAAAAACAAACAAAATGTATGAAAGAAAAAGTAAAACATACTCAAATGAAAAGAATGAAGGTCAATGGGGAAACCCTGTAAAAACCCTAGCACAGATGCACGAGAAATCCACTTCAAAACGTGCATAAATGAAACCACATACCTCTAATGAACTTGCAAAGATGAGAAGAGTGCAAAACAACAATCGAAATGGGAAACTAAGACCATTTAAAATCCCATTAAAACTGCAGTAATTACAACTTGTGTGAAACCTGAGATTGTAGGGGCAAGAAAATTTTGCGTCATTGCAACTTTTTTCAAAAGTGACAAATGATGTGTTGGTTCGGTGAAATTCACCGACCTTGCAATTTTTTATTTTTTTCTTTGGACTTGCAGGGGCACTGAAATTCAATGCTCCTACAAGTGCAAAAAAAATTCTAACTCTAGGAACGAAGTTTTACAACTTAGCTTCTTTTACAAATTTCAACGAACCAAAAATAGTTAATGCTTAGAATGACATTTTGAGGCTAGGGGACCATGCATGAAGGAAATAAATATTTGCCTTGTTTTGTGTGCTTAAAGTGTGTGGGAAATGAAATGGACAAGTTCTGTAGGGGTTATCCCACAAATTCAACTCAACTGAATTCAAGGATAACATATAAGAAAGGTCTCATATGTACATTAGGTAGAATCATTGATCTTGAGCATCATTATATAATTTATTAAAACCATAATGAAGTAATATAATATCTTGCTACTCTCTTTTGGAAGGTTATTTATATTTTTATAGGTGATCTTGAGAGCTCAAGTTCTTGTATGACTCTTACATATGTGACCCTCCTCGCCATAGAGTTGGAATAAAGGTTTAATACCTAAAACTTGATTATTGAAGGAGATTAAGAAAATATTGTTAAAATTTTAAAAGATAGGGCCCCTATCCATATTTTCTCTCGATAGTATTATTCTAGATGTTAAGGAACTTGTTAAGAACATAATAAATATCAAAACATTGCATACCTATTATAAGGAAATTAGGTGGTGGACCTTCTAGCCAACCTAGGGTGCAATATTATAAATTATAATTATTGGTTCAAGATATAGTTTCTACCTTTAAACATTAGGAATAGAATTAAGAATGAATACTTTAACCTCACATGATTTTAATTTTCCATTTGGAATAAAGATGAGTCAACTTTCCATGATCCAATGTATTAACAAGTACTATGTCAATCATGATGGTTTAAATATATCCTCATTAATAGTGTTTATGATTAGAAGTTTTAGTCCCAAATCCCTTAAGGTAGGCATCCTTTTGAGTTCCATGAATTTAAAACTTTAAAAAAACCATCATAGTATAATTAGTTGGGAACATTTGAACCAATTATTAAGGTCGGCAGGACATCCTTTACTTTAGGGTCAGATAAACACAAGGGGGTTCCCTAGAGGTATCATGAATAGGATTGAACACAACTAAAGATGAACCAATATAAAAATTATTGTGGTAGTACTTGGTGTATACCTGGCCCAAAAAGCTATCACTAGGACAAGGAAAAACCTACTACTATAACCTCTATTAAGCTAATCACACATTATTGCATGATAGTAGAATGTGGATATGCAAGAAAATGTTTTTTTGAAGGTAAATCTATTAAGGCTCACTAGAGATATTTCCCTAGTACCAATGTTGAATCATGAAAAACATACAAGTTTACTCTTATAACTAAACTATTTATGAAGGATTTTTTTAGTTTAAGTGCTTATGTTGGATCACTACTTCTAGGATTGGTTCCTATTAAATAGGTTATAGAGTCCAAGTACACCAAGAAATATAACATATTCAACTAAGAAGTATCAAGAGGTATGTATAATCATGCACCATAAATACAGTATTAGACATAATAAGATAGTAATCCATCATAGACTACAAAATTTTATATGTAATGAAGAGAAGACCATTACAAAGCTTATAATGACTATTTTTTTTTCCTATTTATATAATATTTATTACATTCATACTAGTGAACTAACAAGAGAAAACCCTAAGAAATAACTTCCCAAAAAGTCCACAAATGGAACCATGGAGACATTCATTATAGATATCAATTACAATATAAATTTATTTATGATTCACTAGAACATATGACTCTCTAGGTGGCTAGATTTGTAGGAGTTGGAACTCTAGAATATCCTTCAACTTGTATCACCTCATAGCCTAAAATGACTGACCATTTGAAGGAGAAACAACTAGTAATTATATATTTTCCTCTCTATTATCCAACAACTCATGGGGACCTTGAAAGGGAATGAAATTTGTGGATATGGTAGTTATCCATGTTTTTTGAACCTTAAAAATGAATGGTAGAGACTCATGTGGGTGGATTTTGGTGGTTTGAACTAAAACAACCTACACTTATGATATCATGGTTTCTCATGTTGTATGTAGTTGAATCTCTGTATGAGATCATGCCATTAGATTTGGATAGATGTATTTTGGGTGGGGAGGAAGATTTGGTGGTTTTAAGGTCAAATTGGATGTGAATGGATTGATGGGTGAGCCACAGGGGTAGGTGTAATAGGATTTCATGGGTGTATAGGGAATGATGATCCCTAGCACAAAACATGGAATTTTTTGTGCTTGGTGAAGATTTGGGTCTAGAAGGGAGCTAAGAAATAGGGATTAGGAAGGAGGAAGGTCACAGGTTGAGTCCTAGAATAGATCATGGACTAGGGACCTAAGGAGATGGGAGAGAGTTGGGCTCGAGGATTAGATCCAGATTAGACTATGAACTATGATAAGGATCAAGTATAGTGCATGAGCCAAGTCATAGGGAGAATTAGGAACTCAGGAGAAAATAATTGTAAAGTCAAGATTGGGTCCAAGAATGGGATGTGAATTGGGACCTAGAGCACTATGGACTTGGCATTAGGAATCAATGCAAAATTTTGGGCTCCCTTGGAGATCAAAGATTTGGGGGGAAAAGTAGATTGAGAACTTGGTAGGAGTAGGAATTTGGGAGAGATGTGGAACTTGGAACCAACTTCCAAGGTTCAAGGTCCCTCCAAAAACTTGGGACCCAAGCATTGAAAAGGGAGCTAGGAAAATAATGGGAGCATAGAATGGTAAACCATGAGGACTTGGGGAACAAGGAAAAGGCTATGGGGACTATGAACCTGTGGGAACCAATAACCTAGGGACATAGTTCCAAGATTCCAAGTCTATCCATGGACATGTGGTCCAGGGAGGAACCAAGAGGAGAAAAAACAGGGTTGAGGGCTAGGGCTCTAGGGGGATATGAAATTTGAGAAGTAAAAATAAAAACACTCAAATTTTGTATGCTCTCACCTCACCCACTAAGGATCTTGGTGATCCAAAAATATTGAGGATTTATTTGATTTTTTTTAAGATCGAGTATGAAAAAAATCTTAATTGAGGTAGACTTGCACCAACAGTAATTTTTTTAAATCAAGAACATGTCAAACACCCCTTTTAGGTGTTTGTAAAAATATATTGTCTAGGTTTGTGTCTATGTTTCACCTAAGTGGGGGTATCCAATGAAGAACCTTCTAAGTAAATGAGACCATAGAAAGGGTTGCATACCCACTCATATAGTTTCTTAAGCATAGTTCAAACAAAATTATATATTTTATACTATTAGTTCTCTAGTATCTTGATTATGTGGATACAAGGTATGTAGGCAATTTGGAAAATAAATGATGTTTCTAGTACTCAAATATAGATGATATTATGAGGTATTAGGTCTTGATATTTTAAATATAAAAACCTTTTTCAATGATTTACTAAGAAATATAAATAAATAAATAATAATATTTAATGGTACTTAGAAGAATCCCCATAGTGTATTTGATATTTCACTTAGTCGATATCCCAAAACCTGAGGAAGGGTGGACGATCATTTTAAGAATTACATAAAACCTTAATACGTATGGGAATACTATGATTTTTGTGACTTAGGACCTAGTTAGTTGTAATGAGTCTAAGTCTCTAGTGAGAGAATATTTGTTAATCATGTCCTTATTGGTCTATATTATTCTTCTAGTACCCATTTTATAATGGAAATATATGGTTTGTATTGATCATGTTTTATTGATCATAACATAAGAACAAGTGTGTCCAATGGACATAAGAGCTCAAATTAGTTGTGAATATTGTTATCTTGTATTGGACAATATAGAAATTCCTAAGTATTTAGATTAACTAAAACATAAATAAATACTAATTTTTTATATTGATTTATTTCATGATGAATTTATAACTTTAGAAATAATTTAAACATTGAGTAAAAAGGTCAAGGTCAATTTTTACAGATAATCTTTTTAAGTATGATATTTGTAGAACAATGATATTAATTTAATTTAAATTTATCTAAATTTGGATATTATTTATGATTGGTCTTTACACACATGTTGGAAATGATTGGAAATGAAGACTAAATAGGAGGGATTCTTTCTAAATACTTTACTAAAATACTTTCTCAATTGGTCACATCTACATAATGGATCCACTTACACTTGTATATAGGAAACTAGTGGTCCCTCCCTACTCATTTGACACATATAGAAATAACACAATTATAAGATATTCAAAAAAAAAAACCTCATATAAAAAAAAGAAGGATCTATTTATGAGACACTAATGTCCAACATTCTCATAAATGCATCTAGTAAAGATAAATTCATAAAATGAGATAATAAGATCCTAAAAGAATGGAAAAACCTCAAACCTCCTCCAATTTTGGGATCAATAGCCAAACTACTACCAAATTAGATGTAAAATCAATCAAATGGTCTTCTCCCATTGATTCTTGGGTAAACATAAACTTTGACAGAGCCTCAAGGGGAAACCTAGGATAATATAGAGTTGGATGTGTGATAAGAGATAGCTCTTTCAATCTCTAATTAGAAAATATAAAAAGTTATCAATTGAAACTAACAACATCACTGAATTGTATCTCATCCTAATATACCTTAGTTTGACAAAGGTAAATATAGGAATGTCTCAATAGAAGGTGATTACATGATCATCATCAATGAAATTAAGAGAAAACATGTTTCAAAATGGATGATACAACATATATTTCAATAAATAATGAGAATCTTGGATGACTTTGACAACTTTAAATGCAATGACTATTATAGAGAAACAAACAAAGTGGTCAATCTTTTGGAAACCTATCAATTGATAAAATGGAAGAATCATATGTCATTCCTTCCTCAGTCCATAAGTACATTAGCCTTGTTTAGATCATGGGATAAAATGCACACAAACTCCCTTAGATCCTAAAATCTTCTTTGAAAGATGTATTATAAAATATTTTAGTGTCAATTATAGATTTTTTTAACACAAGGCATATGCAAGAAGGATTGAGTTTATCATTTCCTTACATTTGGCACTTAATTACCTTCCTTTTCCCCCATTGATATCTTATGGGACTAAGTAAAGACTAATTTTATTGTAATCAATTGTGAACTATAAGGATGGATTCTCCTACCCCTCAATCTCTCCAACACTATCACTCCACCTTTTTCATAACTTTTAGATGTGAAATTAAGAAAAATAATGGGCTTTCTCTCTCCCACAAAATAATAGGTTGTTGGAAATTATTAAATAAATATATGGAGTGTCCATTATGTACAAAATTTTGGTTATAGATACAATGTTTAAGTGTGAAGACACAATGAAAAATGAAAATAAGACTTTTCATTCTTCCTAAAAATGGGATCCTTTATAATGGGGCCATATGATTCAATGTTGCTATTCACATATTCACTTTCAATTGCTCCAATGTAGAAGCTTCCCTTTTCCTGATCAATGGTAAACCATCTCTTTGGAATGTGTCAAGGAAAGTGTGATACTTTGATGCTCTTTCAATGTTCCTATCTAACATTATGCACATTGTGCAAAATCTGACTTTGTAGAGGTGATTGGCTTTGGCTATGCATAGGATTATTTCTTTCCAGCTAGGAAAATTTGTGCATCTTTGGAAGATTAAAAAATCATGGCTAGCTTAATACCAATTTTAGGCATTGTTACTCATATTTTACTATTATATGATCCCATAGTAGCATGTGTATTTAGCACTCTTTAGGTAGGACTATTAAATGATTGTGAGTAGTCTCTAAAGAGTGTAATAGGTGACCACCAATATGAGATTTATGTTGAGCTAATGTCAAGAATTAAAGGATTTTTTAATTCCCTATATTTTCTCAATGGATACACCCCCCATGATCCCCCCCCATCCATCTTCATATTTGAAACTTTCTCAACTAACCCATGTGGTGCAAGCACCTAGTGGCCCATCTAGATCTATTGAAAACTCTTAGGGACCAACCCATTCTTATTTGGTTTTCTATTCTTTTTAGCCTTTATTCACCTCTATGATTATAATGTATATTTTTTAGGACTACTATTTTTTGTTTCATGTCCATATTGATGTAAATATGTAACTATATTAAACCATATTAATAAATCATAGGTTTTCAAAAAAATTATCAAAAAAATAAAATAAAAATGATATGGCCTATTAAGCATCCAATTCATCTTACAATAAAATTAACATAATCAAAAAGTCATATTGTTTTACCTCACCTAATTCTAGTGCTTGTACTATCAATCACCTAGACTGATTTAACTAGAACTTTGAGAACCAAACCTTGGATATATATAAAACAATAAGTACACACATTCCTTCTAGTACACCAATACCAATATTGAACTCTTGAAATCAAACCCCTCCATGCCACTAGGAAAATCAATTCCAATACTTTCAATTATTACCTAAATTTCACTAGCAAAATCTTGTCTAAACCTTGTGAAATTGGGTATCTCAATATCTATCACTTGCATGCTACTAGTAAAACTTGGCTACATGTCAAAATAATTGTATTGTTAGATTATGCTCCTCGATTCCTATCATGTTGGAGAAAATAATCTTATATGTGAGAAGGTCACAAGTTTTACAATTTTAATGATCACCTTGAGATGATTAGAACAAACTATACCAAGAGAAAATTTACCCTCTACCTATGCCCCCATAGGTTCCCTTTATCAACCCTAGTTGTGATGCCAACAATTTAGATCTTGTAATGTTCTCAGTTTAACATTTTAATATTTAGAAGGTATAAGAACATTGATCTCAAATATATTCTCCTAACGTTTTACCCACATTGATCTCAAAATTGCCAAAAAAATAGTAACACATTAAACCCACATGAGTTAGCTTCTATATGGTCACATATACATAAAAAAAATATCTCATAGATTAATCTCATAGGGAATTGATCTTAAACATATTCTCCTAATGCTTTACCCATTAAACTAGTTAATATAATTATAATTACACATAGAGTGGTCCATCAACCCATACACATGATCTATAGGTTTTAGGGTCAAAATTACCAACAAATTAGTAATACATTGAAACCACATGAGTTGGCTTATATATGGTCACATATACATAAACATATACAAGTCATAGAGTAATCTCATAGGTCATTCACTTAATTCATTTATTAATTAGAAGCACAATATTTATTAGATATTTATTATATAATAACGACAATAAATATTAGAATATAATTATCCACCAAATAGATATAAAGGAATAAAACCATAACATATATGGTAATACTTAGTATTAATTTCCCATAGATGGAAAAGACATTCATAATGAACTCCATCCTAAACTCAACATAGATTTGGTAGATCATCCATAAATACTAAGAGATGCTCACACCATTAAATCATAATAGGCTAATTTAGCATCATCGTTAAATACAATTTTTTTCTTGATTAACAACACAACATGCATCTATAAGGCCTAATAGCACTCATTTTAACTTTGAAAGACATGTGAAATATAGTTATAAACTCACTTTAAGATTGATCAATATTCAAGAAACACTCAAGATATTTGGAAAAAATGTAACCATTAGATCATCATATGAATATATACACTTAATATTTTTTTTTGGTTGGTAATAAGAGTTTTATATTGCTTTAATAAGAAAATTTACATATTCAGTCTGAATTTCACCACATCCAAAAAACCAGCTACTATAAATCTAGTTTAACAACATCTTAACATGCATGGGTTACATCAATCCCTTATTCTTCTACCTCTAAAATTCTAGAAACTACTACAGAAATTACCCCACATGTCTTCATCTAACCCAAAAGCTAGAAGAGTATTTCGAGTATGAAGAAGTAGAGGACCCAGATCGGGTTAAGTTTGCAAAAACAAAGCTGGAGGTCCATGCAAATATTTGGTGGAAAGAGGTCCAATTGGAGAGAAATCAAAGAGGAAAAGAAAAGGAAAGATCAGCAGTTGGGATCACATGGTGGAGAAACTAAAGTAGCAGTTCATACCAGTGGACTACGAGTTAGATCTGTTGAATAAATTGCAAGGGTTGAAGCAAGGAAGTAGATCTGTGAAAGAATACACAGAATATTTTCACAAGATGATCATCAAAACGGGCCATACAGAGGCCAATAAGGAGAAGGTAGCCCATTATCTTAATGGGTTATGGTCGAGCATTCAAGAGGAGCTGAGTCTGGTTAGAATGACCACCATTGAGGATGCATACCAGTTTTCTTTGAAAGTCGAAGAGAAGCTAAACAAAAGATTTGACAACAAGCAAAAGGGATGAGGAGGTCAAAGTGGAAGGGGTAGTGGAAGATCTCCTAGAAGTTGAAATGAGGATGAGAAGAAAAATGGAGATGTGGGTACCAGCCGAGGCCAGAAGAATGATAACTTCTACCGCCCTGGTGATCAAAATAGTGGTGATCAAAGAGGTAGAGGCAGATTTGGACAAGGATCTAGAAGAGGTGGTTTCAGAGGAACTTGCTTCTAGTGTGGCAAAGAATGGCATCGAACCTATGAATTTCCATAGCACCAAGGAAGGATATACAAAAGGCTAGAAGATTGTGGAAGGGTTATGCATGTAGATGAGGAGGCTCAATCTAAGAATTTAGATGATGTTGAAAGGGGAGAAGCCCTAGTGGTTAGAAGAGCCCTGGTGACCAAAGAAAAGGAGCCAAAATAGAGGAAGAATCTATTTCACACAAGGTGCAAATGTGAAGGAAAATTTTGTGATGTCATTGTTGACAGTGGGAGCACCGATAATCTGGTGTCATCATTGCGAAGCTGAAGCTGAAGAGGGAAAGGCATCCACATCCATATCGGATTGCCTGGTTGCAGAAAGACCAAAAATTTCTGGTCAATGAGCAGTGTCTGGTGAAGTTCAAAATTGGGAGCTATCATGATGAGGTACTCTATGATATCATCCCCATGGATGCATGTCACATGTTGTTGGGGGAGGCTGTGGCAGTTTGACAGGCGAGCTATACATGATGGCCATGCAAAGACTTATTCCCTGACGAAAGATGGATTATGCCATAAGTTGAAGCCCTTGAAGGAGGCCGAAGAAAAGGTATGCAGTAGTGATAGGGTTTGTTATGTTGATGGAAGGAAATTTTTAGAAGGCATGAAGGATGAAGCATGAGAGTATGTGTTATGCATTGATTCCTAAAATGGATAAGGAGGATAGTGAGAATGTGCCAGTAGAAGTTTCGAGGTTGTTGAATGAGTTTTAATACATTGTTTCTGATAATGTACCTGAGGTTTTACCACTAGTGAGGAAGATCAGTCATCAAATTGACTTGATCCCTAGAGCCAACTTTCCAAATAAGGCAGCTCACAGAATGACTCCTGCAGAAAATGAGTTGAACAGACAAGTTCAGGAGTTGTTGAGAAAGGGTTTGATTCGAGAGAGTCTGAGCCCATGTGCAGTACCTGTAGTACTAGCACCGAAGAAGGATGGGGAGTGGAGGATGTGTATAGACTCTCTAGCCATAAACAAGATAACAAGCAAGTACACATTTCCCCTGCCAAAGATGGATGACTTGATGGACTATTTGAGTGGAGCGCAGTACTTCACAAAGATTGATCTGAAGAGCGGATATCACCAAATCTGGATTTGTGAGGGAGATGAATGGAAGACCACCTCCAAGACCAAAGAGGGCCTGTACGAGTGGTTAGTCATGCCCTTTGGGCTAACCAATACACCGAGTACATTCATGCAGCTCATGAACGAGGTACTGAAAGAGTTTCTGGGGAGTTTTGTTATTGTGTATTTAGATGATATTTTGATATTCAGTAAGTCACTAGATGAAAATTTAATGAATATTCGTAGATCTTTTGAGAAGTTGAGAGAAGAGAAATTATTGATTAATCTAAAGAAGTGTAGTTTTGTGAAAAAGGAGTTAGTGTACTTGGGGTTTGTTGTCTTGGTAGGTCTCAAGATGGACCCAGAGAAGGTGAAGGATATTCTAGAATGGCCTACCCCAAGAACTACTACTGAGGTGAGATCTTCCCATGGTTTGGCCAGTTTTTACAGAAAGTTCATTAGAAACTTTAGTAGTATTTGTGCACCCCTTACTGAAACAATGAGAGGGGATAGAAAAGAGTTCAAGTGGAGCACTGGAGCGGTGAAGAGTTTTGACCTGTTGAAGTAGAAGGTGACAGAGCAACCAGTTTTAGCCCTCCCATATTTCAATAAGGTGTTTCAAGTGGACTGTGATGCCAGTGGTTGTGCCATTGGAGTAGTGTTGAGCCAAGAAGGTAAGCCCATTGCCTATTTTAGTGAAAATTTAAATGATGCAAAGAGAAAATACTTTGTATATGATCAAGAATTTTATGCAATAGTTCAAGCATTAAAGAAATGGAGACATTAGCTGTTGCCAAAGGATTTTTTTTTGTTTACTGATCATCAAGCATTATAGTACCTGAATAGTCAAGGAAAATTAAATCAGAGGCATATGAAATGGGTAGAATTTTTGCAGAGCTATACCTTTGTTTTAAAGCATAGGAGTGGGAGGTTTAATAGGGCTGCAGATGCCTTAAGTAGGAGGCAAACATTGTTGACAGAGATGCAGATTGAGTGGTTGGGTTCAATGAACTCAAGACATTGTACCTTGAAGATCCTGATTTTGCAGAGGCTTGGAAATCTTGCAGGGAGCTTGTTGCAGTCGATAGGACGAAGTGGCTGGATTTCATAATCCAGGATGGCATGTTGTTTAAGAGAAGTCAATTGTGTATTCTGAGGAGTTCCATGAGGGAGAATTTGATAAAGGAGAAGCACAGTGGATGAATGGCAGGACATTTTGGTCGGGATAAAACCATTGCCATTATCAGTGAACATTATTATTGGCCTCAGTTATCATAGGATGTGAAGAAGTTTGTGTAGAGTTGCATGGTGTGTTAGATGGCTAAAGGAGTGAACCAAAATATAGGATTGTATCAGCCCTTACCTATACCAGAGAGGTCATGGGAGGATATAAGTATGGACTTTATTCTTGGTTTTCCAATGACACAGAGAGGGAATGATTCGGTGTTTGTTGTAGTTGATAGATTTTCAAAGATGGCACATTTCATTCCATGCCAGAAGACCCATGATGCAGTCCACATTGTTGACTTGTTCTTTTGAGAGGTGGTGAGGCTACATGGTCTGCCAAAGAGTATAGTCTCAGATCGTGATACTAATTTTGTGGGATACTTTTGGAGGACCTTGTGGAAAAAGTTGAAGATAGAGTTGAAGTTCAGTTTTACACACCATCCATAGACTGATGGGCAGACTGAGGTTGTGAACAGAAGTTTGGGTAACCTACTGAGATGTTTGGTAGGAGATAAACCCAAGGGATGGGACTTGATCTTACCCCAGGCAGAATTTTCTTACAACAATTTTGTCAATCGGAGCATGGGAAGATCACCATTCCAAATTGTGTATGGAGGTAGTCCCAGAACTACTCCAGAACTGAGGAAGATGGACCAAGAGAAGAAGACTAGTGTCGAAGCCAAAGACTTTCCAGAGCACATCAAGAATGTACATGAGGAGGTAAGAGAACATATTAATAAGATGAATATGCAGTATAAGACTAAGGCAGATCAAAAGAGGAGGAATAAGGAGTTTCAAATTGGTGATGAAGTGATGGTCCACTTGAGGAAAGAAAAGTTTCCAGTGGGAACCTATAACAAATTGAAGATGAAGAAGTTTGGTCCCTATAAAATTTTGAAGAGGCATGATTCAGGGAACGCATATGAGGTAGAGTTTCCAGATGGATTCAACATTTCCCTTGTGTTCAACATTTCATATTTGACAAAGTATCATGAGGGTGGCGTACAGGAAGTACCAACAATGGAATAGTGTGGCATTCCAGCACCTACTTCAAAGAAGGAGGAGATTGAAGCAATCATGGATAGCTATGTGGGAAGGAGTACCAGAAACAGGTAGTATGAAGAATATCTGGTGAAGTGGAGAGGAAGGCCTGTGGAAGATTCATCCTAGTTGTCTAAGGTAGAGGTTGACCATTTGGGTTTTCCTCAACCATCTGAGATGTGACGGGGTCACTTCTCAAATTACCCTAGGTGTCTGATGCAGGAGCATCCAGTGGTGAAAGGGAAATCCTGCATCACCCAAAAAATATTCTTTCAATTTATGTTTCCTTTTGTTAGCTTTTTGTAGATTTTTTTGCATTTCTGGATACCCATTTCGTCAAATAAGAGTTTCCAACTTTTAGAACTGTTTTTCTGCTTTTTTTGCTCAACTGCTATTTTTAGCAATTTTGAATTTGAAGGTGTGAGGAGGAAAAAATTTAAGGGAAGCTTCAGGACAGAAAAATAAGGACTTTGGTGAAATAATCAGGTCAAGATCATTCACAGTTTGAAAGTTATTCAAGTTTTAGTTTCTTCTTTTTGCCCTAAAAAACCTTCTGAGTCTAGTTTGAGGCACTAAATGATCTTGTATGGGCCTAGAAATTTTCAAAACTATAAAATTTGTTTCTTAATTCATTCTTCACTCCGAGACCTTTCCAACGGTTCAAATGGTTCGAAAAATGGAGTCTCGGATCAAAAGTTATGGCTTCCGAAAGTTGGTCAATTTTTGGAAAATTCCTAATTTTCGAATTAGGACTCAATTTTTGAATTTCAATTTGTAATTTTTGGTGCCAAACCACCAAAACTCATAATTCAAATGTGGTTTTTGGCTCCAAATCAAAGAGGGGCTATTTATGGGCTAGTTTCTGATTTTTGGGTAGCTTTTTGGGAAGGAACTTCTGTAATTTTCTGTAACTTGCATGTATTGCAGAACTCGAGGATTTGAGATCCTCTGCATGTAAGAATTTCATATTCAAAATAATAATAATATTCTCTAATTTTGTTTTATTTTTTGTGTCTCAGGTTAGCACCCTCGTCATACCTACTAAGGAGCTATCAAAGATTGGATATCAAGTATACTTCTTGACTCATGTCAAGAAGTTGTCAGGCATAGGCATCAAGGTTTAGAGATATCAAATGACCCATACAAGGAATTTGTCACGCATCGAGGATTGGGGTTGTGGTTTCACACAAGCCAAGAACCTATCAAAGGTCAAGGAATTAGTTTGTTTCTTGATGCATGCCAAGGAATTATTGAAGGTTGGGGATTGGGATTACTACCCAACACAAGCCAATTAGGAGCTATTAGAAGTTGAGGATTGGGGTTGTAAATTGATGCATACCAAGTTGGAAGGAAGGAGATACTTTGAACCTATGATAATAAATTTTGTATGGTGTATAAGATTGACTTGTGATGTAGCATATAGAATTAAAATTTGGGCCTTGGTGCCATTTTGGGTTTAGGCTGACTAGTTTGATCTTTTGGGTAGATAGCATATAAAACTAGGAAAAAAATTCAATTATAAGCACTTTGTATTCAAACAATCTTCTATGGATGAAAACCCATTTATTTTTGGAATCATAGGACAAAAACCCTTTGATCCTTAAGGGAATTCTCATATAGGGAGTGCATTAGAGCCTCAATTTTGTAGTAAAATTTAATCTTTATGTGAGTCCATCAATTGTTGTTGATTTGTAACTGTTGTTGGTTATGTTGTAATGTTTTTCATAACAATCCTTTAGTTGTAGAGATCATACCATAATAAATATTAATTTTTGTTGGATTTTGATTTATTTTGTGCAAAATCATGTGTTGAATAGTTAGTTGATCTATGTTATTTGAGTATAATTAATGGTTGTTTGGATTTAGTTGGGTTAATACTATTGTTTATCTCTCAAATCTATTGAAGATTATTGTTTATATTTCAAAAGTGTTATTCTCATTAAAAATATAGGAAGGGACATTACTATGGTATTAGAGAAACTTTCCTACTAGCTTGTGATTGTGTGGTGATGCATGTTCATGAAAAAAGTATTAGGAAAATTAGGTATTCAAAAAGGGAAAAGAGAAAATAAGTGGTTATGGATGATAAAATGAGGAAACCCACTTTATGGAGGTCATTAGGATTGAAAATAGAGAGCTAGAAAGAGAATTTCAATCTACCCTAATGGATTTTATGGTAGAGATGGTAAGGACTTTGAAAGAGATGAATCAATAATGACCTACTGAGAAATCTACTCTAAATAGGGCATAAGGAAGTATTTTAGTGAATTCAATTAACCCAACCCCAAAGAAATTCATAGCCAAATTTTTAGTGAGAGATGGGATAGAAATTATGGAAGAAGAACCTAGAATCCCTTGACAAGAGGATGACATGGTGAAGTATCACATTGAATATAATGCATTGTATCCAATCATTCATCATGACATGTCTTTTTTTGAGTATTATGAGATGAAGATAAAAAAAAAAAAAAGGAATAGAAGGAGAGGTATAAGAAGAAAACCTATAGGGATACTCAACAATGCTTGGGGAAGATCAATTTACCCACATATTATGGATCAAGTAGTTGTTCTACTAGGGCATGGTTGCAAAAAAAGGATGCATATTTCTCCTTGAACCTCATGTTCAAAGAAATTCCCATTAATTTTTCCACTTTACACCTAGAGGATGTGCCTCATGAGTGGTGGTACCATGGCATGGTGACCTAAGGACATGATTCAATCACTACTATAGAGGACTTTAGCCAAAAATTTATGGAGAGGTTTGATAGGAAGGATCTAGAGATTTACTTTAGGGAGTTACCACAATTGAAGAAAGAGGATACAATTGAGCACTATGTGAAAAATTTCAGAGGCTATTGTAGACACCTAAATCTAATTAACATATTTCTTCTAAAACATCACCATTTTCCATCATTAGGTATCATTTTAATCTGTCTTATGCATTTAATTAAATAATTTTATTATTTAATTAAATTATCTATTTCATCACCTTTCCTCTATATTGATTATATAATTAACATTATTTAATTGATTTACTAATTATTCATCTTTCCTAGATTAATTGAATAATTCATTATTATTTAATTAATTCATTTCCTATTTACCCTTTGCACATGTAATTATTAATTTATTTATTAATTAATTACTCATGCATTTCCACCTCGCCAATCAACTCCCAACACTTTCAAATCACTTATCAATCAAATCAATATTTTGTCCAATCTATCATGTTTGACTCACAGTCACTCACACTTCTCTGATCAATCAAATACTCTTAACTGATCCATGCACTTAGTTCACTAAAATCATGCAATTAGTTAACTATCCATCAATTCCTCTCATAAATTTTCATCCATTGATCTACTCAATCTCTCCTAAGATCTTAACCATTGATCGACATCAAGAAATACACAAAATAAACCTATCATTCATCAATTATCACTCTCATTCTAGCAAGAAATCTATACTCATATTATATAAAAGTTCTTGTGCTAAAAATCTGAGAGCAATCAATCACTATAATTTTCTCCAAGGTGCAAAGAGAAGAAAAATGGATCTCAACAAAGGGGTCAAGTAGGTTTGTAGGATCTATTTCATGTGATTTCATTTATGCTTCATTGGTGTGATCTTGCATTGAATTTGATTGAGAATTTTCTTATTTGTTGTTTGTTATTCAATTTCATAGTCATTTTCTAGGTCATACATTCTAGTACATCTACCTTTAGTTTTTCATTTATTCATTCAACTAGGGAATGCCATCATATTCTTTCATACTTTCTTTGAAACAATGCTATAAAAATGCATTGTCTCAAAGAGGGGTAAAATGTAGACACCTAAATTTTACTAACATATTTCTTCCAAAACATCATAATTTTCCATCATTACGTATCATCAATCTGTCTTCTACATTTAATTAAATAATTTTATTATTTAATTAAATTATCTATTTCATCACTTTTCATCTATATTCATTAAATAATTATTATTTAATCGATTTACTAATTATTCATCTTTCCTAGATTAATTAAATAATTCATTATTATTTAATTAACTCATTACCCATTTACCCTTTACACATGTAATTATTTATTTATTTATTTATTTATTTATTACTCATGCATTTCCACCTCATCGTTCAACCCCCACTCACTTTTAGATCACTTATCAACAAAACTCATCTTGACAGAAACTCTATCAAATCTTGTTGTCCTTGCAACTAGGACTCTCTTTTTTCTTCACAAAATCCTTGTTTCAACCCACCAAAACAGCCATTAAGGCACAAAACCACTTCTTGATTCTCAAAAAAATCTTAGCAACATCAAAAATGTTTAACCCAAACCAATGCATCAACTTAAACATCTCAAACATATGAATTTTCAAAGAAGTCGTCCCTAACAACAACTAGGCCCATTTAGGCCACTAAACATAACAACTCAAACCTCCAAGCCCATTTTCCCTTTGATGATGCCTCAAACATATTCAAAAAACCTGCACAAACTTATTAAACCCTCCTACATACCTTGATTAGGTTTTTTTATTCAACACTAATCCCCAAACCTTTATTTTTTATTCCAAAATAGGACTATTCTCAATCTGCCGGACAGGACAGTCAACAAATGAAAGATCCAAATTTATAATTACACCAAACCCTATCTTATGGTGGCTCATAATATTCCTAAGAAACTTTTGAAAACATCATTATACAAAAAGGACTCAAAAACCCCAGTCAAAACTAACAAAATCTCACTGTACACAATTATTTCCAGATTTTTGACAAATTGTAGACCTAGGGATTTTTGGAATCAACCCAAAATATTATCCTCACACTCTACAATGTTAGAATCATTCAAATTACATAAAAAACCACCTTATCACCAATTTACATAGATTTTCCACGGTTGGAATTTGAGAAATACATTTTTTATTATGCACTGTTTACCCTAAAGAGGGTTTTACCCGCCAAGAGTATTTTACACATATCTTTTACAAATATTAATGGATTTAAATGAAACAAATTGAAAATTCAAGTAGATTCACAAGGCTTCAATTTCCAATGGAGGAGGATAGGTTTCTTGCATAAATATGGTCGTGCAATGGCCTGATAACCAAGAAAATGCAAAAAAATAATAGAAAACTATATTTTTCATTGAAACTTCATTCATACATTCAACTCCCAACCTTCCTCAAGATTTTTGAAGGTTCAAAATTCCTTTATAAATCAATTCCAACACCTAAAACTTACTCTTTAACTTCCTAACCCTTCACCTTCCTCTATTTTGTAATTTTGTTGCATTTTTACAAAATTGTCTTGACAACATTTTGTTAAATTTTGCAACTTTAACATTTATGCCCAAGATGACCCTAAATTATAATCTAAGACCTAATTCAAGCTAAATGTAACCATTTAGTCCTTATTTCAACATGAAATCAACTAGACTGAATCAAAAAAGCTAAAATTTCCTTACGAAGGCATGATCTAGAAAGGGTGCACCTACACCATTCTCTCCGGCCAAAAAAAGAATTCCAAGTCCTCTTGGATTGAATAAAACAAGCCTTCATCATTAATTTTCCTCCTTGTGGTCTTATTTTCCCTGCAACACTTTCATCTTTACTTTTGGTTTGAGTTGTTTTATGCCAACATGCTTCCATTTTTCCCTTTCTCTGTGAATTTGCTCCTTCATGCCCTCAAATGTCCCAATCTCCTTTGGTCCTTCTCCAAACTACTGCATCTTAATCTTCAAATGGTTCCATGTCTACAACATTAGTACAATAAAGAAATGATACATTTTTCATATCACAATACCTCCATCTTTCTTCAACTCTTTGCAAATCTCCAAGATCAATTCATCTTTGATCATTTCTTCATCCAATCTTGACACCAACTCAATATCTCCTTCCTCTGAAATCAAGTTCTTCATCTCTGCTTCTCCTTCATCTTCATTCTTGGGAATGGCTGCAATACATTTGTCTTCATCCTTGAATTCTTCATTTGCATCTTGAAACTCTTCTTCTTTCTCTTCTATCTTCATTTGTCTCCTTCTTTTTGCTATCTTTTTAATGGGGCATACCATTTTCCTTTTCACTGTCAAATTCCAACTTGTCATCTACTTAATCACCTATTCATCTTTAGCATAGACTCCTGGAACTCTTTTTCCAACCTTCTCATCTCTTGTTTGATTATTGCTATCTCTCTATCAATCTTCTCTTGTCTCTTTCTCTTCTTCCTTTCTTTTGATGCCTGCAAATGTCTTCTTAACACTTCCATCTTTTCTCTTCAAGCAAGCTTCTTCTTGCTTCCACTTTCTCTCAACTTTCGCTGCCTTCTCTTGGCAACAACCAAGTTCTTCTTAACCTACACAAACCACAACACAAAACCACAAAATACAAAACTAACTCTCTCTCTTTTCCCAGATCCTTCTAGCTCTGATACCAAACTGATGTAAGCAAAGGAAGAAAACTCAATCAACCAAACTCATCTTGATAGAAACTCTATCAAATCTTGTTGTCCTTGCAACTAGGACTCTCTTTTTTCTTCACAAAATCCTTGTTTCAACCCACCAAAATAGTCATTAAGGCACAAAACCACTTCTTGATTCTTTAAAAAATCTTAGCAACATAAAAAATGTTTAACCCAAACAAATGCATCAACTTAAACATCTCAAACATATGAATTTTAAAAGAAGTCTGCCCTAATAGCAACTAGGCCCATTTAGGCCACTAAACAGAACAACTCAAACCTCCAAGTCCATTTTCCCTTTGATGATGCCTCAAACATATTCGAAACACCTACACAAACTTATTAAACCCTCCTACATACCTTGATCAAGTTGTTGTATCTGACACCAATCCCCAAACCTTAATTTTTTATTCCACTATAGGACTATTCTCAATCTGCCAGATAGTTGTCAACAAATGAAAGATTCAAATTTATAATTACACCAAACCCTATCTTTTGGTGGCTCATAATACACCTAAGAAACTTTTGAAAACATAATTATACAAAAAGGACTCAAAAACCCCAGTCAAAACTCACAAAATCTCACTGTACACAATTATTTCCAAATTTTTGACAAATTGCAGACCTAGGGCTTCTTGGAATCAACCCAAAACCTTATTGTTGAGGGTCAAAACATCACAACAACATTAAATAGAATATTACTATTCTATTTCTCCTAAAAAAGAAAGACAACACATGGTAATCTAACTCCCAAGGTCCTGGTAATTGGTTTTCAATTATGTTGATGTTGCTCAATGGTCAATATAATTGTAATGTGCAAGGGACCTTTGCTAGTAATAAAGAACAGAACTGCATGAAATCAACTAATCTATGTTTGGGGGGGTTTAAATAAAGATAAAAAGATAGATCAGAGTCTTAAAATAGAAGAACATGAATGAAAGTTCTTAATGTCCAAATATGCATATCAATAATGAGTGGTTATTCACCTAACCACAACCACAGCAAGATGCAATCCACAGAATAAACTATGCTACTGCATACATCCATAGTGCTAATTCAATACCATAACCATTCACTAAACCTTACTTCAAAATAGATCATTCACTCATCATCAAACACAGATCAAATAGACATAACAGTAACTTCATTCATAGATAACCCAATGAGATAATCTTGAATCCGGTTTCCTCTATTGATTCTCATCAAATAGAAAAAAATTAGGCACAACAAATCACTGGCATATGAATTGATCATGCATCATTTACCTTATCAAAATATGTCCAAGCTTAACAACATACAAAAATGTATAAAACTGTCACATGTAACCAAGTTCAACCAAACTTTAAAGTATCTCTACTAACAAAAATTACAATCCTAGAATTAATCTCTATTGCTATCATCAGGTGGCTTATCTTCCTTCAATTAGTCGGCCTTTACAAAAAAGACCAAATAGTACATATAGAAGACACATGCACAAGTTCCTCTCAATCATCAATTTAGATCCACCAATTAAGGAGCTAGAATTGAACAAAAGACTAGAATGCTAATCTTGAGCTAGAAGGCTGGAGTACAATGTCGCACAAATTATGACATCCAAAGAAGAAGATGGAACTAAGGAAGGGAACCGGAGTTGAGTCCACATCAAAGCCCTACAAAAGAGGAGAGAAGGAGACATTGTGTCCAGTGAAGAGAGCCAGCTCACTTTTGCATTGCATGCTCAAGGATGTACTCGTCATAATTAGAAAACACTTGTTGAAGGACATTAGAATCAGGCCCATCCAACCAATCATCTTCAAATTTAATTATTTTTAATTCTATTAAAACCAATCCATGTACTTCATTTAATTTGATTATTTCCCTTTTAGCAGCCTTCACTTCTTCTCTGATGTCCATGAACCTGTCCAATAACAAGTCATTTTCATCATCTCCTTTCTGCATCACCTCTTCAAATCTTCCACTCCATTTCTCCCTCATCTTATCTAAAGAAATACCATCCTTAACTGAGGTATCTAGATTGACTAAAATAGCCACAATTGCCTCTAATTCTTCCATTTGTTGATTCAAATCTTTAGTAACCTCTTGAATCTCACTTTTATGCTCTTGAATTGATTTGGATTTGTACCCTATTATCCTTACAGTCTTCTCAATGAAATCCACATTATCCTCTTCAAGGATTGATTGCTCAAGTAGAGTTGACTGAGGCTCTTGGCTAATATCCTTAATCCTTTTAGCATGTTCCTTATATTCCTCATCTTGCTTATCTAGATCTTTGGTGTGCTGGTCTAAATCCCCTACCAATTCAAGTGTTGCCTTATGAATCTTAAAACCATCAAAAATCACATCATCAACATCCTGATTGAGCTTGTCAAACCACCTTTCCATTATTCCCACTTTTCTCCTCATTTGCACCAAATCATCTACTTCCTTCTTTGTTAATAAACTCGGAGATTCAGGAGCAACAACTTGTTGAGAAATTGGAGTTGATACATCCTTCAAAAACTTATGCAATTGATGTAGCTGAGCCTTCAGCTCATCTTTCCTTTGTTTATCTTTAATCATCCTAGACTTAGTAGAGGAAGCCACAATATCAATTAAATTCATTTGCTGATTTCTTGTAGTCCTTCCCAAATTTACCGTGCCCAATTGATAATTAGTCATCTGCATATCATCTTGGTTCTTATCCACCATTGGTATTGCACACTCAACAATGATTTCTCCTGTGTTTGTAAGCTTGGTGGAGTGAAGAACCCTAGACTTTTTTTTAGGCCTCTCCTTCTCAATTTCCTTCATCATTTCATCCCAGTTTAAAGGTTGTGGTTGAACTATTTTCTTTCTCTCCAAGTCAAGCTTTAACCAAGTAGGAGTTGTGGGAGTGGTAGCTATCTATGTTGAAGAAGAAGCAACAGTAGTAGAGGATATAGGTTGCAGTATGGTATTTTTAGGTTGAGAGTCAATCTCTTGCACATTTCGTTGCTCCTTCTGTGTCTCTTCTTATGCAAGCTTCTTGGCCTCTTCCTTATCCTTCTGTTCTTGTAGTCTTTTACCCTCCAACTCCTTCAGACGTTCCTCTTCCAATCTTTTCTCCTCTAACACCCTGTCTCTTTTCTCTTCTAATTTGTTGACATAATTCCAGGCTTCTTTAGACTTCTTCTGTTACAGAGCAAGCTCTACAGCCTCCTTTTCTCTTTCCAAATGCTCTTATTCTTCTTTCTTCCTATGAGCTTCTTTTGCAGTCTTGCATTTGGCCTCAATAGATTCTTTTTCTCTTCTCTACTTGGCTTTTTCCTCCTCTAAATCATGGATTTTCTGTTGTAAAGCCAATTTCTCCCTTTCCTCTTTCATTCTAAGCTCCTACTCCTTTTGTTGTTGCTGCTGAGCCAATTCATCAGCCTTAACTTTATCCTCTAGTTCCTTATGTTTCAATGCATCAAATTGTGCCTTGGCATCAATCTCATGTTGCCTAGCTAGTACCTCAGCTCAAGGCTTGGCATCTACTTCTTTTTGTTTATCCAATGCCTCGGCTTGAGCCTTAGCATTAGCTTCCCTTTTAGCATCCTCAAAGAGTTTCCATTGATCCTCTTCTGTTAACACATACTCTTTTTTTGCATCATTTGTTACATCATGGGAAGCCACTACATGAGTTTCTTTATCAGATGGGGTAGCCTCAAAATCCGTTGCAATATCATGTATTTCTATTTCAGGCTCCTTCTCTTTTAACAACTCATCTTCTTGATGAAGAGTTCCCATAAGCATTCCCTCACTTGGTTGTTTTGCAACAAAGGGTTGAGTAGATGTTTCTCCTGCAATAGATGTTGAAGTACCAGCTTCCGTAGTGGCATCCCCTTCTTGTACCTCTGGAAAGTCTTGGGAAACCATTTCCTCTTCTTTATTAGAAGGAAGAAACTCCAAGGGTTCCTTAGGAGGCATTCTCCTTTTTGTTCTTTTTTACTGGGTGGTTCTAGCAGTCTTTCTTTTCTTAGATGGCTGACCCTCTAGTTGGTTAACCCTCAAGCTAACCCAATGTACACTTCTATCCAAGACTAGTCTTGGAACATGTTTTATATCAATAGATTCTTCATCATGCCAATCCACTGGATCAATATCCCTAGTGCCTATCTTATCTGCTTCATATTGGGGATCCAAAATTGCCCCATCATCAGACAATGTCTTTGTAATGTCCTCCTTGATCCCATACTCAACCATGAGTGGGATAGATAATCTCTCATAATTCCTTCTCCTAAGATCATATTCATCTTGCGGGTCCATCCAAAAGTCCTCCAAAAGATTGAAATATTTGTCAAAGAGACTGGGAAGCAAAGCTTGCATCTTGTGCCCAGGATCATAGTGCTTCCTAGCAGTGTATAAGCCCAATCTTAGATAAATTAACTCATCACAAACAGCCCTAGCCACTACAATGTGTGGAAAGCTAAACTCACCCACCTCATGGGGAACTTGTGGCAACCAATCTTGTGTTTGGTGCCATATTTGAAGTTAACAACCAAAGCCTAATATATAAACTCCATTAAAACAACTCTATTGCTGCAACATCTAGGAAGCAAATGGGGATGACCATAAAAGCCTCCTAATATGAAGTAAGTGAAATTGGGGTATTGGATAAACCAGTGTCCCCATTCATTGATAAAATCCATTGCCTCCCTGCTTAGTCTGTATCTAGCATCACCAGTGAGTCTATTAATGATAACATAAAGGAAGGCATCATTAACCCTCCTATAATGTGACTTTGATGCTTGCAATGTGAGCTGAATATAGTGCTCTCACACCTTCTTTTTCCCTTGGGCTTCTCCCAATATGCCAACTGTATGGAGTCCAGGAAAAATCCCCATCTGAGTAGCTACATAGACCACATAAGAGGTCATAAAGAAACTCTTGGTTTCTCTCACTCTGAGCATTTGATTATGTATACTCTCTAACATCACCATTGGCCAATCAAACTATTGTGTTCCATCCAAAATAGTTTAGATGAATGGGAACATCCATTCCTTAAATTGTGAAGCATCTCTTTTCCCAAACACCTTGGAAATTAGCATGATCATGTCCCCAATCTCTTTTCCAAAATCTTCCCTTTTAGGCTGGTCAGGAAGCTTGCTAAGAGAATTTTTCTCTACCCTCATCTAGTGCTTGTTCATGTGGGATGTGTTATTTTCTTTATTGTCACTATAAAATTTCAATGCTTCTACTTCATTCAACTACCTAGGATTTTGTGGAATAGGTGCAACAAACATGAACCTAAACATTTGAGATGTTAGATCAATAATAACATTGCCTTGTGAATCCATAAACTGCCTAGTAGCAGGATTGTAAGCCCCAATAGCTGCTAATATCAATTATGGACATTGAATGGACAAAGGGAATAGTGCAACATGTTCAAATCTTGATTGAGCAATCCTCTAGGCCCTAGGTGTAACATCTTCATTGAAAGTTTCATCCACCAACTCTTCAAATTTGAAAGGGCCTAAGTTGGTGTCTATGATATCTTCCCACTCTGAATCAACCTTGTTGGCAGTAAGAGTGGTCTCCCCATGCTTATACCTTAGAGTGTAGGGGATCTGCTCTACTTTAATCTTCTTTGGCCTAACTCCTTGCCTTGAAGTTTCTGCTAGTTGGCTACTTTGAGAAGCCTCACCTGATGCCCCCGACATCCTCTAATTCCTGCAATAAACTCCTGTATTAGAGGAAAAAAACATAGAAATCAATACATCAATCAATACTCGCCTCCATCTCCTTGAAACAATGTTTAAACTTAACCAAAATTAAACCTTTATCAGAGGTGGAGCCATATGAGAATAAGGAACAAGGCATTATTTCTGAACAAAGTGGGACCAGGACTAGAGTGAAACAAGGACCGAAATCAGAAACAAAACTGAACTCGGTACAAATTGCTAGTTCCAAGTTTGATCTTCATTCTGGTTCCGGCTCCGCTCAAGGACAAGTATAAAAACCAAACACCATAATGACTGGAAGCGGAGTCATTTTATGAACTAATCCTAATGGAAACAACTTTGATACAAGTTCGTTCCTGAGTCCGCTCCCGCCAATTCAATATGCAAAATGGAGGGTGTTTTTCAAAGACACAGTCATATGAATTTAAAGACCTGGGTAACATGGGCTTACAAGGAAAACCAAATAAAAGGGCCTAAGGCAAGACACTTTGTAAAGCTTATTAGGAAAACCCTAGTTTGCAAGATACGTCGATTTAACCATTTAGGGCAACACAAATCCACCATAGAACATATCCAATCGACATGGGATTAAGATGAAGCAGGGTTTCAAACACATTTCAAAAATTTAGAGTACGGACAACCCTGGAAAATGGAAGCCCTTTTTAGAAACTAGGGCACGACAACAACCCACCTGTCGTGAAAGTGACAACAAACAGAAAAAGACAAACAAAAAAGAAGGAAAACGAAACAGAAAAAAACAAAGAAGAACAAGACAAAACAAAAAAAAGGAAATAAGACAAAACAAAAGGAAGGAAAAAATTCACAGAATAGAATTCCATGAACACGCAAAAAACATGACACACGAAATGACAACACAACAACGCAAAGCGGGAAGAAGAAGGAGAAGAGCCCTACCTTAAAACACTCTACAAGAAAGACTAAAATCCAATCAAGATTCACTCTGCAACTCACCTCCACAATCAAATCGATCCTTTCCAATTTTTTTCGACTCTAGTTCACTTAAACGTCTTGAATAACAAAGATAATGAGCTAGTTAAACATGATTAGTAATTTAAAAACAATTCGCACGTGCGAAGAGGCTGCAATTAATGCCATTAATATGGTAGAGCAGAGGTGGAGAAAACAACGCGAACAGACAATTAAGTCCCATGAACACCTAGAGCAGGGCAGACGCGAACCCGGGTCTAAGACAGCATAAAGAATTTTGTAACAAGTCCCTTACCCAGCTCCGGTCTCGCAACAAAGACAATGACGAAGAAAAGAAACAATGGGGCAGAATCAAACCCGAAATCAAAACTTGGAACTTTCACAAAGTTCAAGGTTCGGTTCTGATTCCGGTCCCAACCAAAAAGAAGGAAACGAAACAAGGACACACAAACACAAAGGGAAGTGGGATCGAAATGAAAACCGGGCCTAGCCCAAACACCAACGAAACAAGGAGACAAAGCAAACGAGCGGAGTCAAAATCGGATTGGGAAAAGGATCTAATATTTTTAGAAAGTTCCAAGTTTTTTTCCATCTTAGGTTCCGCTTCCGCTCAAGCAAAACAAAATTCAAGGAAAATGACAAACAACTCAAGGGAGAAAACATACCCAAGAGTGCAAGACAAACCAACAAACAATGAAAGGAAACACGGAAGAGAAGGTAGACCTAGAGTCGGAACGAAATCCGAACTAGGAACTTTGGAAAAGTTCATAGTCCATTTTTGGTTTTGGCTCTGCTTCCGAGGGAGAAAAAGAAAGACTTAGGAGCAAAACAAACAACTCCTAAGACCTAAAAAAAACCAAAGACAAATCAAATCAAAGGGGGACCCATTTTTTTCCAAACTAAAATGGGTTGGTTATGCAAGGAATAACACTTATCCTCACACTTTTCAATGTTAGGATCCTTCAAATTACATAAAAAACCACCTTATCACCAATTTATAGAGATTTTCCATGGTTGGAATTTGAGAAATGCATTTTTTATTATGCACTGTTTACCCTAAAGAGGGTTTTACCTGCCAGGAGTATTTTGCAATTATCTTTTAAAAATCTTAATGGATTTAAATGAAACAAATTGTAAATTCAATTATATTCATAGGGATTCAATTACCAATGGAGGAGGATAGGTTTCTTACACAAATATGGCCGTACAATGGCCTGATAACAAGGAAAATGCAGAAAATTAACAGAAAATTGTATTTTTCATTGAAACTTCATTCATACATTCAACTCCCAACCTTCCTCGAGATTTGTGAAGGTTCAAAATACCTTTATAAATCAATTCCAACACCTAAAACTTACTCTTTAACTGCCTAACCCTTCACCTTCCTCTATTTTGCAATTTTGTTGCATTTTTACAAAATTATCTTGACAACATTTTGTTAAATTTTGCAACTTTAACATTTATGCCCAAAATGACCCTAAATTACAATCTAAGACCTAATACAAGCTAAATGTGACCATTTAGGCCTTATTTCAACATGAAATCAACTAGACTGAATCAAAAAAGCTAAAATTTCCTTATGAAGGCATGATCTAGCAAGGGTGCACCTGCACCACTCCAACATATCCACATTCCACAAAACTATTCACACATTCACCAAAAAAACTAATCAAACAATTTCCCACAAGGTCAATCATCAACGTATCTCATATCCAACTATAACACCATCAACACACCCACTCCCACACACAAAAATAATTTAGCTCTACAAATTAAATATATACAACAAAAAAAATTGAGCATCCAAATGGGACCGATGAAGAAGAGCTATACACTAGAGGACATATGCCCATATCCTTTTGATGAAGCTATACCCATGCCACTCTTTCCACATAACTTTGAGATGTCTAAAATTGACAATTACAAAGGAAAGGGAGACCCTCATGAACACATTAGGGAATTCTATGTAGCTTTCTTAGAGGTTATACATAATGATACTTATCCTATGCCCCTTTTCCCAAGAATTTTAGGAGGGCAGGTCGTGGAATGGTTTTATCGAATTCCATCTAGCATCAAGAATTTTAGCAACCTAGTTGAAAAATTTATCTCACATTTCTCCTATAACATGGAACATAAGCAATGGAGAAAATTTTTCCTCTTTCTTACAAAGATGGAGAAGCTTAGCTAGTAAATGTCCATACCATATACCTGAGAAACAACTAGTTCAAATATTCATCCAAAATATGAATATAGAGATAGGGTTTCATCTCAAAGTTTAATGATCCAATACTTTCAACAAGGTCATAGAAAAGGGCTTACCATTTAAAAATCCCTTATTTCCAAAAGACTCATCAAGATATTCAAAGATAATAAATATTATTTGAGTTCCTCAAATGACAAATCCCATTTCTAGAATAAGAATAAAAATATGGTTAGCGACAATGTGGTTGATGTGAAGATGGCTCAACATTCTCAACCAACCTTATTCTTACAAACACCACCCAATGTTCAGACCTCAAAAAATGTTAAAGATAACTTACAGAGAGGGCCTCCTAGAAAAAATAATATCCCATGGAAAAAATATACTCCTTTGGGTGATCCCATCAAATCAACACTCTAAAATCTAGTCCAGTCAAATTTAGTCACACTCTCAAAAATCAAGCAGTACGAACCCCAAGTCAAGCCTACATGGTGGAAGGACATTGATTTTTGCAAGTACCATATGGCCAAATGACATACAACTCCAATTTTTTTCAAGCTGAAGAATCTCATCTAGTATTTTATTGATCACGGTGACATCACTATTGACAATAATATTGAGAATCCATCTCAAAATAATCACATCAATAATATTCATAGCTCACATGATGAGAAATTAGACATATATCAATATACTTTTCCCAAGCCTAATCAAAACCATCCATCTATGTCTAGAAATGGATCATCTCATAATAATGGTGTTAGTCCTAGCCATAACATATCCACGTCATTTGACTCCATAATAGTCCATATTGAAGAATCCTACCCACAAGAAGCCTCCATATCTCCTCCCATTCCTTCATCCTCTACACCTTCGCAATGTCAACCAACATCATCCCCATCAATTAACTCATCCAATAATAACACCTTTCAATATTTTCCCCAAGGGCTATCTATGATAAATAATCCATTATTTGATACAAGTCCAATATGTGATCATAAAATCCTAGATCAAACACCATCATGCATCCCCACTCGAAAGAGTCCTCTCCAGAACCTATTACTTCCATACCAACATACTAAAGCCATCCAAGATACCCTTATTCATACCCCATTTTTTAAATCACATCTATCTCAAGAACATAATCCAAAGCATAAAGAAGCAAGCCTTGAAATGAATCAAGATCAAACTACCAAAACCCTCCAATCTCATCCTATCATTGACTGAGATCACATTCCTCTCAACTTTCATGATGATCCCATCATCCATCTCCATTCCATCCACAATCCTAAAACTAAATTTGAACCCATCCAGATTCCATTAACTTCCACTTCTATAGATAAGTAACTTGCTTCCCACTTCTACTTCTATAGATGAGTAACTTGCTTCCCCTAGACACATAGATGATCTCCCCCTTATCCATCTAGAACATGATTCTTTCTCTCTAAACATATTTAAAAATGATGAAGTTATATCCAATTTCATAGAAATCCATGAAGATATCTCACAAAATGATGAAGAAACAAGAATAAAGATGGAGAAATCACCAATATTGTATCAACTTGGATCACTCACTTTTATCAAAGAAATTTTTTTTACTAACAAGAAGATAACCACCATTGATGATTCAGAATAGAATAAAGAAGAATTAAAATCTTGTGGAAATCCTAAATATCAAGGACTTGGTTATTCATCGATCAAGAACTTTAAGGATGTTAGTGGTACCTCCATGATATTGGGGGCAACTTCATCTAATGAAAACATCAAAATAGGGGTCATGAATAGTCCTTACAATAAGGTTGTTTCCAGTACTCATCTAATCCAAACCATAGACCATCATTCCCAAATCCCTCAATCCACTAATTGCGACCAATAAAATAAAAATATTTATAAAGAAAAAGATCAAAGTCAATATTTTGAAGCTAATAAATCAAAAATTCAAAGTGGACATATAAAGTTGAAATGGATCCCAAATAAAATTAGATCATGTAAGGTATCCAATCCAAATCCAAATCCAATAGTCAATGAAACTATGGAGCCACCTCAAACAAGGCCTTCCAGCAATCCAAATTGTCCACCTCCTCCAAAACAGTCTTTAAAACCAACATGCAAGGTGTATAAAATTGTTGGTCCCAAACACACTTAAAATATCACATCCACACTCCATCATCCATAATCTCAAGTTTGGAAAATACAAAATCTTACATCCAAACTACCAATTAATTCATCCACATCTCACATCCCCACCAAAATCCAATATCTCACCTAAAATTCAAAAATCCCACATTCACCATGTCTTGGTAGCAACACTTTATCATAAGGATTCTAATGACACTTTATCATGATACGTGCATTTAGATAAAACCAACTCTAGTATATGTTGTCTATTGTTGTCTATTTTTGGCAATCATTAGCATTTTTTATTTTTTTAGTATTTAATTCTTGTAACGAGGCATAGGCATGTTGTCTTTAGTTAAAGGAATTTTTAGAAATCACCCTTTAATAAAACTTACCTTAGGTTTTATTTGCAATGCCAAAGTCAAAAGGAAAAGAGTTAAGATAAAAGGTTTTAATAAAACTTTTAGTAAAACTCTTTTATCTCTCAATGTCCATGCCAAAAGTAATAAGGCATACTATGCTCATGTAAAAGGGAGATTGGAAAGTTAAAATGAAAGCTCCAAGTTAGGCACCAAGTTTAGAGAAAAGAAAATCTGAAGGAAAACATCACGTTGAGAAGGAGTTTTTAGGGTTTTATTCTACTAGAATTGAAGCTTAAAGGAGCTGCATGGAATTTTGAGAAGCTTCAGATGGTCACTCATATTGCTAGAAGAGAGAGTTCACGGATTTTTCCTACATGTTTCTTAGTTCAGACTTTTTCATGATAGGTGCATCGAATAAACCCTTATTTATTGCATATTAAACCTTCATTTAGCACTCTTAATGCATGCACATCAGGTTACTATAGATATATTTTGATATTTTTCTTTGAGGAAGGAAAAAATAAAAACTTGCGTGTCATGAAACACATATGAAGTTTCCTTAGATCATTTGAGATGTTCAAAGTTTTGAAATAGCAAACATAGAATGATAGATTAGTTTTCTTGAGTAAATACAAGAAGGGAAAGTGACAGGTGAAAGGTTTTCAAAGATTATGGTTGAGATCTAGGGAAGTACTCATCGAGATAAATTCCAAGAGCCTTGCTCAAAATTAGTTGTATGTGCAAAAAAATTTAGCTCCCTCAAGGGTTGATCTCAGCATACAACCCTCTTGTAGGTCATCTAGGGTATAGTTCTACCCAATAGATAGGTATTGAAGGTTTTGATCAATAAAAACTAAGTATGCAGACCTAAGACAATAAGAGCTAAGACCTTGTAATAGGTCTATGGAAGATATGCTTATGAAGCTTATCTTGCATGCTTTAACACTGAAGAAGAGTTCATAGTGCATGAGAAAGATTCAAATGACAAGTTTAAATCTAAAACATATGATGCATTTTTTAAGAAAGGCAATGAGATCATGGAAAGACAATCACCTTGAAAGGGAAGTCAATGTCATGAAATGAGGAGAGTATGATTTTCATTTCATAAAGATCTCTGACAAAGATGAGTAAAGAGATCCATTATTGTTGGTGTAACTGTTAGTGTAATTAATATTTAATTACACTTGCATAACTTTACTTAGGTAATATTTAATTCCTAGGTTTATTATTTTCATCTTTATCTTATTGAGCTATCTTGTTGCTCAAGATAAGATTAGGGTTATGCATCTTTGCTTTTATAAAGAAAATCATATCTTGTAATTAAGTATTCCTGAATATATTAATTTTGCACATCTTTTGCAAAGCTTCTACTTTTTCTAATTTTCTCTTTTGTGGAAGGATTTTCTGGTTTGCATTTCAGATCCTGGTTTCTAACATGGTATCAGAGCCTTGATTTGCAGCCCCTTCTCAAATTTTTGAGAAAATCATTGCAGAGTTCGTTCGAGATTCCTCAAGGGTATCATGCCTTGAGTTCATCTATGCAGCATTTTGGATCAGATCGGGCTTTACCATTGGATTCAGAGCGCTGGAAAAAGTCTGGATTGGCTTTTATTTTGTAGATTTTGGTCATCATTTGTTAGATCTGTGAGGGTTTCAAGCTCAAAGATTTTTTTAAAGATCTGGGGGTAGCCAATTTTTCGGAGCAGTTTGGGCAGAAACGGAGGTCACCATCGCATTCGCAGCAGCCAAAAACCCTAAGATCGCCTTTCGTTTCATCAATTTTGGTGAAGTTGGTCCGGAAGGCAAAAAAAATTGCCTGGGGGGTCGTACGACCTCCCCAACACGCTTCTCAATGCACGGAAAATGAAAAAAAATCAAAAAAATGGCATTTTTTGGGATTCAGGTCAGCGCTCATAGTTTTAATGGAGTATGTCGTAGAGTGGCCACCGCTCCGCCACCGCCGCCGGCGGAGCCAGCCCATCCGCCACCAAGCCTCCAGCCCCCGTAGCTCCCTCTGCTCCGCCCTGGTCACATGGAGGACCGGGGGCCCTCCGCTTCACCCCCGTGGGCCCTTATGCACTAGCCACGGTCGTATGGGGGATCGGGTTCTATGCGCCCAGCCCCCGGCCGCTCCAGCCCTCAGACCGCAAGTCATATGCATGACCAGGAGCCTGACAGATTCCGGCCAGCTAGCAGCGGAATATTCTGCCGAACCAGGGAATACTCAGGCAGACCCAACATATTCCAGCAGTCGAAAAATATTTTTCGGCAAGGCGGGGCATTTTTTTGCCCCGACGACCTCCAGGCCATCAAATTTTTTCTCGTGAAGTGCTAACGTCAACATGACATCAGCGGTCATACGGTGCTCCAAGCCCCCTCCTAGCCCTAATTTGCCCTAAAGGAGCACTTTTTTTCTTTTTGGCATAACTTGGGCATACGGTATCGAAATCAGGAAAACGAGATATCGCCGGAAATCTGGTTCCGAGTGATTTTCTTTGGTGTAGTTTATTTTTTAGTATTTTTCTTTTTAGCTGCTATTTTCTCTGTTTGAAGTCAGATGTTCATTTATGGCTTCGGAGCTCATAATTTTTTTCCACAATCTCTAATTTTTGTCTTCTTTGCGGCGTTGGAAAGGTATTGAGGAGCTCTATTTTTCTATCTATGCACTTGTTTATGTATCTATCCCAAATTTATCATTATTCCATATTTGTCCCGATGGGTGTTTTGGAGATTACTTGGATGTTTTGGCAGTTGGAAAGGTGAAACTTGAATATTTGTACTTCATTTCAGTACCACATCATCTTATTTTCTATTTATGCACATTTAGCATTCTCTCCTTTTACAATCATTGGGTTATTGTAATAAATGAACTGAGATAAAGTTCCATCAGAGGGGTTTCTTGCATAATAATCTGATTAGAGTGTGCATGCACTTTGATCTTCATCTTGTTTTGATGATAGCTCACATGGGTTATCTGGTTTCTTAGTTTATTTTGGCCACATCTTGCTCTAGCTTGACACATATCAGATTCACATCAGTTCACACTTTAGATTGAGAGCCTATGGTTAATGATCCACATTGGATCCATCTCAGTTTGAGGGCCATGTTTTTACGGTTAATGTTCCAGAGTCTTTATGGTACTCATTCCCATGGAAGAGTTTTAGTCTCAGTTTAGCATCGACATCGAGATACACAGTTTCCAAATTTTTTCATCATCTCATCTACTGTTGCTTCACAGATTCTAGGGTTGTTCCAGTTTGTGATTTTTCCAGTGTTTCGTGGCATCGGGTTTGCTATCACATTATTATGATTCTATTTTTGGTTTCTTGTAGACAGAAGTATATTTCCTTGCTTGTCGGATTGCGGTTCCAGTGTTACTCCACAGTGTTCTTCCAGTGCTTCTTTGCAGTAGTCATCTCATTGTAGGGGGGTTTTGTCCCACTAGGTTTTCCTTCTCTACCTCATTATTGCATTTGTACTTGGGTACTTGATCAAGCCTTGTTGTTAGGACCCATTCATTCATGCTTTCTTGCATTCATCTTAGTTTTAGGTGCATGCTTTGTTAGTCTCCCTAAGTTGCACTTATGGGGGTGTTACTGTAATTAATATTTAATTACACTTGTATAACTTTAATTAGGTAATATTTAATTCCTAGGTTTATTATTTTCATCTTTATCTTATTGAGTTATCTTGTTGCTCAAGATAAGATTAGGGCTATGCATCTTTGCTTTTATAAAGCAAATCATATCTTTTAATTAAGTATTCCTGAATATATTAATTTTGCACATCTTTTGCAAAGCTTCTACTTGTTTTGATTTTCTCTTATGTGGAAGGCTTTTCTGGTTTGCATTTCAGATCTTGGTTTCTAACAGTAACAGTGTTGAAGGAGGTTAACAACATTCTTAGTTTCTTTTCTTGTTGCTATGAAAGTCTAGACTAGGTTTTCAACACAATGATGACTACTTTTAATTTTCACAAGGGTATTTTCACCATTTCTATCATTTCAAGGACACAAGGACAGTGTATAATATGAACCTTCTCAAATAACATACCTCAGTCATCAATGAGCATCATTGATAGTCAAGAAAAATGCCAATGTCAATGATTTTAAAGAGATTAGACAAAAATAGTTTAGAGTCTTCAATAATTTCAAGAAACCAAGATATAATAACTACTTATGTGGGTCTTAAGAATTATATGGATGCTCAATACTATGGGAAAATTAGAATTGGCAACCCCCCCTCAAAATTTTACTATTATATTTGACACTGGGAGCTCCAATCTCTAGTATCTTCCTCCAAATGCACATTCTCAGTTGCTTGCTATTTTCATTTCAAGTATCATATAGATAATTCAAGCACATATAGAAAGAATGGTGAAATTTTGAAATATAGTATGGATATGGTTATTATTCTAGAGGTAGTGTTGCAATTGTTAATTCTAGAGCTTCATTGTTTGTTGGACCATCTGCTATTGTAGAAAAAATCAACCATGCCATTGGTGCACAAGGAAAACCTATCAAAGGATAGTCTTCTCATAGTCTTTTTTATTGAGATTTGAATTTTATAATGGTAAAGAGAATGTCACATCATTGATGAGGGATTAGAAGACAAGATTAAGCATGACAAGGAGGATAGTGACATGAAGGTTACCTTAGAGTATAGTAAGGCAGATAATAACCTTCAAGCCACAATGATGAGGATAATCAATAGAAGGATAAGAGGATATTCCTTTCAAGGATCATAAAGGACAAACATAAAGCATTCTAATGTTTCAATGAGAAAAATAATGGAAGGAGCAGACTTGAAACCATGAAGAAGGTGGTGACCTCACCATGAAGGAGAAAACTTGAAAACTTGATTTGGTTGCTCACAAGTAAATAAGGAAATAAAATGATAAGGATAGTTACAATGGAATTAATTTGTTGAAAAAGACAACTAAGGGGGGGTGAATCGATTGTAGAAATTTTAGCAATCAAAACCCTCAATAGAAGTTAGATTTACAAGCATTCACTTAACCTTTGCACTACTAGTGTGATTAATTATTAAAAGAAGAAACATAAACTAGAAGTAGCAAAACCATACACACAAGAACACCAAATTTACGTGGAAAATCGGATGAGGGAAAAACCATGATGAAGATAAAGAATTCCAAAACTGAATGCAAAGGCTCACTACCAAGACAGGACACATTGTCCAATGAGAGCTCACTAATTGGTCTCACTACCACAAAATTACAAAGAAGATAGAAGAGAGTTGTTTTAGAGAGAAAACTATCTCAATGCAATAGAGATTCTACCAAAATTTTCTAACACTTTTGCACTCATACTTGAAAGATAGAGTACACCTTCAGCCCACTGCCTTCAGGAACTCAAGACTTTGAAATTCACACCGATATGCTCAAACTTGAATCACACACACATATCTCACATCTCTATATCTCTCACAAACATATCAACTCATACTTATACCATCTTCAACCTTGAAACCCTTCCAAGGTCGTCCATACACAATTTGTATTTATAAGTTCAAATTAGGTCGGCACCAAAGCATTCTTGTGATGGAAGAGAATGAGGGTGACCCAAACACACTCTTAATGAGGACCTAAATGAGTCCCAACATGCCTCAAGATGCTTCCACGAACTTTGTAAGTAGTTTTTAACACAAGGTCGGCCAACACATATGCAATCACATAAAACAATTAAGTAGACACATCCTTAACTAGGTCCAATCCTTCCAAACAACAAACTTTACTTGAACACAATCTGGAGTAAGTAATAAACACTTGCAAATCCATCCAAAATATTTGCAACAAACTTCACCTAAAGAGTATGAATATTTGTACATTTGAATAACCTTGTCAACCACTGAAATACACTATAACTTAGAAACTCATCAATAGCAACAAAAGATCTCAATTCCTCCTGAAAAAAGTAATACAGAAACCTTATCCACTTATTCTCAAAACTACAAGTCCTGAAACCACAATGTAGAGAAATGTGGAGAAAATACATTTCTCCCAGACCACAGCCAGATGCACTGAAATGCATAGTTCACATACTAGTAAAAATATCTCACACTGTACGATGATCTAGAAGCCAAAATTCTGGATATAGAAACTATCAACAACCATGAACAATACCTCAAATTTTCACAAGCATAGAATCAACCCAAAATAAATGTGTAGCACATCTCGGAGCATACACTAAATACCTACATGACATTGTTTTTTCTATTTATCAAGTTTTCTCAAAAGCACTTGGAAACCAAGAACTAGAGACATCATTGCAGCACATACTTCACTTTAACACACCTCCAAACATAGTAATATAAGGATAACTCCATGTACTCATAACACTTCTTTAACATCTCAACTATGCATGCACAACCTGCAAACCTTCTTTATTACAATTTTCTTAATATCCTCAATATATATAGCCAATAACCAACTTCCTTGACATCAACAAGAACAACAATCGATTGAAATAAATGACAACACCTTCATACTTGCAACAGTCTCCCCCTTTGTCATTGATGGAAACACGTGATGTGAAAAACCATCAAAGACAACATAACATCTTTGAACAAATTATCCTATAAATTTTCTTGAATTCTGAATGATTAAGCTTTTTCACATGATGCTTTCTCTCCCCCTTTGACATCAATGGAAAAGACAAATATTTTTTGCATTGTTCTCTCCTTTTGACATCGAACCAAGATCTATACTAGCACTGAATACTCCCCCTTAGGATTACACCCAAACAACTGCATAATTACAACACATGACACTACTTGCTCCCCTTGAGAGGTAGCCACCAATCATCAGTCTAGAAGGAATAACCCCCAACTTCTCTTGGAGATACTCAAAAGAATCTTTAGGAAGAGCCTTAGTAAATATGTCAGCAATTTGATCCTTTGTAGGTACATACTCAAGCTTTACTTCATTCTCCATAACCTTCTCTCTCAAAAAGTGATACTTGATTGATATATTATTTGTCCTTGAGTGCACCACTAGATTATTTGAAATGTTAATTGCACTTGTATTATCATAGAAAATAGAGATGGAATCATCATACATTACTCTGATATCCTTCAATGTCTGTCTCATCCACAAAACTTGTGTGCAACAAGATGTTGCAAAAATATACTCAACCTCTGTAGTGGATAAGGAAACTGAATCTTTCTTTTTGCTTAACCATGATACCAATCTGCATCCAAGAAAGAATGCACCACCACTTGTACTTTTTCTATCATCAGCACAACCTACCCAGTCTGCAATTGTATATGCACTTATTATAAAATCCATATCCATAGAATACCATAAGCCATGATCTAGAGTGCCTTTTAGATATATGAATATCCTCTTGACAGCTCCAACATGTGTTTCTTTGGGATCCTCTTGAAATCTAGCTACAAGATAAACTACATGCATGATATTTGGTCTAGTAATAGTACAATATAGTAGTCCTCCAATCATTGATTTGTATTTTCTTAATCAACCTTAGGAGAATCATCATCCTTACTCAATTTGCAGCCAGTTACCATAGGAGTGCATACTGGTTTGGAACCATCCATCCCAAATTTCTTCAACATTTCTTTTGCATACTTTGATTGTGAAATGAAAATCCCTTTGTTTTTTTATTGATTTATAGTTCAAGGAAGAAATTCATCTCACCAAACATAGACATCTCAAACTCTTTTTGCATTTCTTCAGGAAACATCTTACACATAGTTTCATTTTCTCCAAAAATAATGTCATCCACATACAAAACTGCTATCAAGATCTTGTCATCTTCAATTTTAAAATATAAATTGCTATCTGTAGTACCTTTTCTAAAACCTTGCTAAATAAAATATTTTTCCAATCTTGCATACTAAGCTCTAGGAGCTTGCTTCAAACCATATAAAACCTTTTTCAATCTACAGATCATATTCGATTGATCTAGCAACTAGAATCCCTCTGGTTGTTCCATGTAGACTTCTTCTAACTCACCATTCAAAAATGCATACTTCACATCCATCTGGTAAATTTTAAAGAAGTCCTTATGAGAAGAAATGCCAAAAACATTTTGATAGCTTCCATTCTAGACACCAGAGCAACTGTCTCTTGGAAATCTATACCTTCCACTTGTGAGTAGCCTTTACACACAAGCCTTGCCTTGTTTTTTCCTACTTCTCCATTCTCATTTAGTTTGTTTCTGAAAACCCACTTACTTCCAATTATGTTCTTATTTGTTGGTCTAGGAACCAATTCCCAAGTATTATTTTTCTCAATTTGCATATGTTCCTCTTCCATTGCTTTCATCCAATGTTCATCTTTACATGCCTCACTCACTATCTTAGGGTCAACTTTAGAAAGTAAGCAATAATTTATCTCAACTTCAGCAGCTTTGCTTCTTGTCAATACACCTTTCCTCTTGTTTCCAGTGATCTGATCTTCTAAATGATGCTTTTGCACATACTTAGGGGTTTCAGGAACACTTTCTGAAGCTTCTTCTTCTTCATTCTGCACTTCTTGTTCTCCAACTATTTCTTCTTCTTCTCTAAACTTAAGTTCGTCTAACACATATCCATCAACTTCAATTGAATTCTTCAAAGCTTCATCAACCTTGACACTTGTGCTTTCTACAACCTTTCTCATCCTTTTATTGTAACATATGTAAGCTTTGCTTCTAGTAGAGAATCCAAGGAAAATACCCTCATCACATCTAGCATCAAACTTATCTATATTTTCTTCATCTCTTCTGATATAGCATTTGCTTCCAAATACCTTGAAATACTTGACAGTAGGAATCTTACCACACCATAGCTCATAGGGGGTCTTAGTGTTGTTAGCTTTTTCTTGAACTTAGTTGAACATATAAACAACTTAGTGTGAATTGCTTCTCTCCAGTAAACTTTTGGTAGACCTGCCTCTACTATCATTGTTCTAGCAACTTCTTGAATTGTCATATTCTTTCTTTTAGATACTTCATTCTGCTAAGGATTTCTAGGGGCAGACAATTGTCTTCTTATTCCATGGGATTCATAAAACATGTTAAACTCATTAGAGGTGAATTCACACCTCTTTTAGACCTCAAACATCTTATTTTCAAATCTATTTCATTCTCAACTATTGCCTTAAATGCCTTAAATTTATGCATCAAATTTCTCTCTAAAAAAGTAACCCATGTCATTCTAGAGTAATCATCAATCAAAAGCATAAAATAAATGTCACCTTGTAGACTTCTCACCCTCGTAAGACCACAAATATTTGTATGAATCAATTCCAGTAGTCTGGTAGTATATTGTTCCTTTGACCTAAAGTTATTTCTAGCTTGCTTTCCAAACTGACAATCCTTGCAGATTGCATTAACAGGCTTTGTAATTCTTGGTAAATCTCTCACAGCTTGTACTACACTAATTCTCATCATGTTGTCAAAATTCATATGACACATCCTTTGATTCCATAGCCAACTTTCATTAACTGAGACATAAAGCAATTCCCATCAACACCTTTAAGTTGATAGATGTTTCCTTCAATCCTCTTGCCAACAACAATCACAGTTCTAGACCCTTTCCTGATTTCACATTTTTCATCCTTGAACACAAGATTATATCTGTTACTACACATATTCCTAGCACTCAAGATATTATGTCTCAAACACTTAACATAGTAAACATTATCATTATTATGTTTACCATCAAAACTGATTGAACCTATCCCACAAATCTTAGCACTAGAATCATCTCCAAACTTAACTAAGCCTCCATCATATTTTTCAAGTTTAATAAACTTACTCTTGTTACCATTCATGTGATTTAATCAGTCACTATCAATGACCTAGTAGTTCTTTTCCTATTTAGCAGGAAGAGTAGAGACCACAATACCTTCAACTTTCTCTAGAGCACTTTCCTTCACACATCTCTCAGGAGTAGATTCATCTTTTAAAGTTAGGAACAAGCATTCATTATCATCAAAATCTCCATAATCAGACTCATCATAAAAACATCAGCATCTTCATTGACATAATATGCTCTTTTGATCATCTTTCCTTTATTTTCTTTACCTTCTCTATGTTTATTTCTTTTAGCTCTTTTTGCACATCTTGAAGCATAATGACCTATTCACCCATAGCTAAAAAATTTGAATGGTAATTTACCTTGATACTTACCGAATCCCTTTTTCATTCTTCTTACAAAATTTTCTTCCACTTCATCAAGATTTTCTTCATCTAGATCTTCCACTTTTGCAGCCTTGAAAGCAGTTTCTATCTTTGTTCCATTTTTTAACCCAGGATTTCTCATTTCAAATGAGGTTAGAGTACCAATCAACTGATCTTTAGTATAAGTATTATAATCTACAATTTCCTCTATAGCAGATACCTTTTCACTGTATATATTAGGGAGAGTTTTGAGTACCTTCTTCACTATCTTGGATTCATCTATTTGTAAACCAAGTCCTTTCATTCCACCTACCAGCTCATCTACTCTCTACATGTAGGATTTGATGTTCTCATCTTCTCCCATTCGTAGGATCTCAAATTGTACCTCCAAGTTCTATAACTTTGCTTGTTTAACCTTTTCATCTCCTTCATGCATCTTTTCCAAGTTATCCCAAACCTCTTTAGCAGTCTTTAGATTCATAAATTTAACTAGTTTAGAATGTGAAAGACTATTTACAATAATAAATATTTCCTTATTTTTGATTTCATGCACTTTGATCTCATCAGTAGTACTTGGACCATTTTCTAGAGCAACATATTGGTTTTGAATACTTTTCGATCTCATATCCATAGTATGCCAAATATCCTTCAATTTTTGTTTTCCAAAATGCATAGTCAGTGTCATTGAACCTAGGACACTCAATAGTGATCTTGTTCGTCATCCTGAATGTTCCTTAAGTGGTTAAGCTCTTCTCCAAGGAACCTCGCTCTGATACCAATTGTTGAACAAGACAACTGAGAGGGGGGTGAATTAGTTGTAGCAATTTGAACAATCAAAACCCTCAACATAAGTTATATTTAAAATCATTCACCTAACCTTTTCACTACTACTGTAATTAATTATAAAAAGAAAAAATAGAAACTAGAATCAGCAAAACCATACACACAAGAACACCAAATTTATGTGCAAAACCCAATGAGGGAAAAACCGTGGTGAGGATTAGCTCACAATATAAATAATTCCAAAACTAAATATAGATGCTCATTGCCAAGACATGACACACTATCCAATAAGGGCTCACTGATTAGGTTCACTATCAAAGAATTACAAAGAAGATAAAAGAGAGTTGTTACAGAGAGAAAACTATCTCAATGCAACAGAGATTCCACCATAATTTGCTCACACTTTTGCACACATGCTTGAAAGATAGAGTACACCTTTAGCTCACTGCCTTTAGGAACTCAAGACTTTGAAATTCACACTGATATGCTTGAACTCGCATCACACACATATCTCACATCTCTCTATATCTCTCACAAACATCTCAACTCATACGTATACCGTCTTCAACCTTGAAACCCTTCCAATGTCGGCCATACACAATTTGTATTTATAAATTCAAATTAGGTCGGCACCAAAGCATTCCTGCAATGGAAGAGAATGAGGGAAACCCAAACACACTCTCAATGAGAACCTAAATGAGTCCCAACATACCTCAACACGCTTCCACAAACTTCGCAAGTAGTATTTAACAAAAGGTCATCCAACACTTGTACAAACACATAAAACAATTAAGTGCACGCATCCTTGAGTCGGTCCAATCCTTCAAGACAAAAATCTTTACTTAAACACAATCTAGAGTAAGTAATAAACACTTGAAAATCCATCCAAAAGATTTGCAACAAAATTCACCTAAAGAGTATGAATATTTTGTACATTTGAATAACCTTGTCAACCACTGAAATACATTATAACTCAGAAACTCATCAATAGCAACAAAAGATCTCAATTCCTCTTGAACAAAGCAAGAGAGAAACCTCACCAATTTATTCTCAAAACCGCATGTCCTGAAACCACAATGCGAAGAAATGTGGAGAAAATACATTTCTCCCAAACCACAGCCAGACGCACTAAAATGCACAGTTCACATACTAGTGAAAATATCTTGCACTGTACAACAATCCAGAAGCCCAAATTCTGGATATAGAAACTATCAACAACCATGAATAATACCTCAAATTTTCACAAGCATAGAATCAACCCAAAAGAAATGTGTATCACATCTCGTAGCATACACTAAATGCTTGCATGACACTGTTTTCTCTATTTATCAAATTTTCTCAAAAGCAATTGGAAACCAAGTACTGGAGACATCATTGTAGCACATAATTCACTTTACATACCTCCAGACATAGCAATATAAGGATAATTCTATGTACTCATAGAACTTCTTCAACATCTCAATTGTGCATGCATAGCTTGCAAACCTTCTTTATTACAATTTTCTCAATATCCTTAACATATACAGCCAATAACCAGCTTCCTTGAAATCAATGACAACAACAACCAGTTGACCTCAATGACAACACCTTCATACATACAAAAAAATCACCTACAGATACAACCAAGGACAGACACTTCAAACTAAATAGGATAGTCCTCAAGTTCTTTGAAAATGAAATGGTAGAGATTCTTAAGATCATGACAATGGTCTCCAAGGATAAAGGATAGTTTGCAAGAACAATAGGTGGTAGTCAACAATGTTTGGAAGTGTCAAGGAATTCAAACTATGACAATCATATAAACTATTTAGTCATAAAGAGCACACTCATCATGACATTATTAATAGTCATATAAATTTTAAAGAAGACAAAGGACAGTCAATCATGTCAAAGCCAAGAGGGACAATCACAATCCTAACAAAGTTACTAAGGTAGGGTAACATGAAGACTTCATCAAATGAAAATGACTACCAAGAAGGGAATTCAAGAACAATCCTCTCATCTGAATGACAATGAAGAGGAGTATAGAAGGTAGTAGGGTAAGAAGACAAAAATGATTATTGAGGAATATTTTTTATGAAAAACCTACAGAGTGTTTGTTGTAACAGATAAGGAGTGTACCATCTCTTGTTGTGTGATCCACTACTAGCACTAAATAGTGGATGCAAGGCATGCCAAGATGCATAAAAGGATATTTCAAAGAATGAAAACATCAATGAAATAGAGGACAATCCAAAGTTATAAATCCACAATGTGAAAGAGACAACTTACCACTCAAGAGCAACAATTTTATGAACAAAGGGATAGTAGATGAAAAAATCAAAATGTAAGAGACAGTGATGTTCAAAATGAGCATGACATTTCACAAAGGACCATGAAGATGAAATGGATTACAGTCAAAATTCCCCATGAGAGGAGTCTATCAAGAGTAGTTGCAAAAGGATTATAGTATGGTGAAAGGTATGAAGTTTCACATTGTATGCAAAAGACACCCACATAAATCCTTTTTCCTCTTTCCAAATCCTAGATGATAGTATGGAAGGTTTCCATCTTGGAAAAATTATTATAGACCTGAGGTAAAATAAAAGAGGGTAGCAAAAAGCGGACAATCCTAGCATGAAAGGACAATGATCCATGAACTTCAAAAATCTACTAATGCACAATAATGATAGTTAACCATGACAATGTGCTACAATAGGACAAGGGATCACTATGGAAAGGGACAAAAACAGTATGCATAATGAAGCTATGAAAGGAAAAACACAATCAAAATAATGAGGATAGTGCTCTATAAAGTACTATGAGGTAGCTAGTCCAAGAGCATAGAGCACTAAAAGGGAAACAATCTCACAAAGAAAGAAAAATCATAGATAAAGAGGAATAGTTAATAAGCAATATTTTTCCTCTTAGAAGGATCTCATGAAGATTCAGAGAAAGGAAAGTCTTAAGGTTTAAGAGGCAATTAATACATTAAGTTTCCAATAAAGAGGATAGAGATGATTTAGGACCTATAACAGAGCTAAAGAACTTGTATTGGTAGTTATGAGTAAGTTTCAAAGAAAAAAGGGCAGTATATAGTGACATACACATGACTAGCACAAAGATAGGAATGAAGTCCTATAAGAAATGCAAATGTTGATAGTGTTGTGTAGTCTCACAACATGCCCCATTTTGCCTCTAGAAAAATGTGGACCCCCCTTTTTTTTTGCTTTTTTCTTTTCCCCTTCTTCACTTTTTTCTTGTGTTGGTGTATTTCTTTGGAGGAAATGGTAAAATGAAATTCTTGCTCCAAAATTCTCGGTTCCCACTCAATTTGATGTCTTCTTGGGCTTGGAGTGTTTGTGAATCTTTTTCCCCAAAATTTATTGATTATTCATATTCCTGAGGATTTAGGTGTCGTGTGTTGTTGCTCTAAGTATAATGTATTTTCTGTGAAATTCGCATTGTGCTCATCTAGTTGCATTTGATGAGTTTTCACTCAAGCTAAATTGTCCCAAGTGTTTGTGTGTCATCTTTTCTTTGGTTAAGCTCGATCACAGATTTTCTTTTCTTTAGAACTAGAAACCTGAAGTTTTGGGAATTGAGTTTATTTTGAACCATACTGGTCTTACTTTTACCCACACCCGGGTATCCTTTGCACCCGGTTCTCATAAAACCGGTAAGCAAAAGGCCCAACCCCTAGTAACTCTTTAAGAACGAATGTCAAGTGCTTTGAATCTTATTGATAGTTCTTCGTTTAGTATCCAATATGGACACTTCCTCTGATGTCATTTCCTCACAAAGACTAACATGACATGCAAGCATGCCACGTCTTCCACCTATGTCACTTTCCTTTCAAAGGTGGGCCCCGACACAAGATCAAGGATTTCATAATATGAACTCTAATCCACCTTGATTGCACCTTTGTTCAGGGTAATTAATGAATAGTAAAAGGAACTAATAAAGATGGTGAATAACACACATACTTGGCACCACCTTGAGTATGCAGTTGCTTCCATAACACACTACCTCGCACAAGACCATCCATTTACAAGGACATTAATGAATTAAAACAATGGGTGTGTCGTGCAGAGAAAAGTAAGTTTCAGAATGTTGAAGAACACATCCATCAGGATTTGAACCTATGTTTATTCAATAATACTAATAGTGAAACTAGGTACTTTTCTTGTAACTAAATTCTATTAATATTTATGCATTTATGTCTTTGGTTAAATAGCATTACCTTTGGTTAATTAGTGAAGAAATTATTGATTATTCTTGAAGAATTTAACCTAATTTTAGTTAGTAAATGATTATGGGTAAGGAATTTTCATGAATTATTGAAAAATGCATGATTAGAATTATCCCTAACTTGTACGCAGAGCACATATCTACTAATAATGCAATAAATTAAAAAAGGTATGAGTACTTCAAGAAAGAAGAAGACCAATGAGGAATTTAAATTTCTCATCTCACAAGTCATACCAGCTTGCAAAATAATTATAGAAACCCATCCGAGAAGCTTCAATCAGTATGAATTTTCCAAGAGGATTCATCAAGAAGACGCCACTTAGTGCACCAAGAATATGGTTGCTAGTGGAATGCATTTGGAAAGAGGGTTCCCATTGGCGATGGATGCCCCTAAACTAGTACTAGAATGTATGAAATGGTATGACTTAGACAGAAGGGTCGTTGTGAATGGAGAGTCTATATAGACCTCTCGACAGATGGCATTGTGTATACATTTGGGCTCCCCTGGATCAAGCAGATGAATACATTTCATATGAAATATTTCGATGTAGCATATACAATCTCAGAAGACAAAAATAAGAGGTTCATGTTATCAACATGGTTCTTAGAGAAGATGGTGAAGATTCCAAAACATATCCTAAGTTCATCATTTATTTAGGAGATCCAAGACATGATAACCCTATTGAGCATAATGGTTGGATGCAGAGATGCCAACAAATTTGAACCTTAAATGTTCAGAATTATGAGGAAAATGAGGGATAGCCCCGTGTGGATTCATTGGGGAAGATTTATCAGTGACAGATTGTATGAACAATTGCACACATTCACAAATACCCAATGGTTTACAATGTCTTCATATATTGTCTATTCTTGTGCCCTAAGGAAAAATATACAAGGTTTAAATAGAGTAGGTACCCTAGGAAGAGAAACAGGAAACAATTTGATTTATCATTATTTTCCCTAGATTATTGCTTACTAGTGAAAAGAGAACTACCGAAGGGTAAATGATGTGTTTTCTATGAAGTTGGTAAGGTTGATGGAAGGGGACAAGGCCAAGAGATTGTCTCTTGAAGTGTAGGATGTTATACACATTATTGGGTGCTAATTCATTTAATTTCTTACTTTCACCTACATTGATGTGGAAGGGTTTACAGATTACCCCTTCATGTTGCCTACATATCTAACAGACAAGATATTGTTACTTGAATTTGCAATATAGGTGTTGTCATCTCATACTATTTTTTCACAAATACACAAAGTTTATGATGAAACCATCCCAAATCCTGGTTACACAAAGAAGGAGGTCATAACCATTGAAGGAATTTCTAAGAAAGTACTGAACTATACTTAGTCTTGGATTAATGGCTGCCTTGGAACAATGAAGGAATATGGGATAACACCCACATACCAGACAATGTTAAGAGAAAGCAAAAGTTTTTGAATGAATTGGGGTATAGTGGGGGTGTTGAGAAGAAAAGAAAGGTTGTTGAAACAAGGGAAGTTGAGCAAGGTAGGGATGAAGCCCCTGATACCTCAAGCGAAGTAATTTCAATGGTGTCATGGCCAACTAGCTTACACAAAGAGACTATGCCCACTCCAGCTAATGTAATGGAAACACCAAAGGTGGCATTTTCTTCCATGACAAATCCAAGAGAATAGCCCTTAACCGTCAAAGAAGTAGGAATGAGAGCATAGATACATGCTAGGACAAGGTTTATATCACATAATGTAGTGGCTATGATTACCTCTCCACCGTTTGTTAACACAGCAACAATGAGAAAAACTTTGGGAGGGACACTCATAGTTATAGGGAGAGATCCTAAAATAATTGAAGAAGCTATAGAGCAACTGGAAAGGTGGTCTACTATAATGGGACGGTTTAAAGACAAATATTCAAAAGGAAATCCGATAATGCAACCTATGGTAGAAGAAGTGTTTGATACAAGGTCGCATCCTAAAAATAGAGCAAAAGAAGAATTTATAGCAAGATCACACATCCAAGAGGTGGGAAACCCTGAAGAAATAAATGCAAGGGAAGAGGTATCTCCACTAAGAGAAACGGGCGGCACTACAATTCAGAGCCCTATTTCTATTATTCATGAAGAAGAAGATGTAATTAATAATCATGCAACTGAAGATTAGCCTTCACAAGGAAGAGCTGAAATGATTGTTGAGCAACCCCTTAATTCTGGAGAACCAAGAGAAAGTTAGGATATTGGTAAAGGTACAAATTCCTCACATAACTTGGGTAGTAGACAAGAAAATGATGAGAATCTTGATGTTTCAAGACAACAAGAATTTTTTTCTCCAAGGAATGATGCTAAAAATAGGGCAAGAGAAAATATAAGTCTCAGAGAGAAAGAGACAGAGTTGGACCATGGTAAGCCAGAATCCTTGCCACTGGAAACAGAAAATGTAAAATTTCTAGAGGTTGCAATGGGAAATGTTATAGAATTAAGAGAAGATGTTCCTAAACACTCTGATTATTAGGAATGGGTTAATACTAAAGAGGCAGGATAGAATGAAGAAGCACCTGACTGGTTACTCTAGAAATTGGCTCCATCATTGGAAGTGGAATTAGTGCCTCTAGATTTTAAAAGTTTAATGCAAGAACTGAAAACCCCTAAGCCTAGAGCTAGAAAAAAAAACTAGACCTATTGTTAAATGAAATTGAGAATGAGGAATAACTCTCCAGATAGCTACTCTAGTAGGAGAAAAGAGAAAGCATGAAATGACAACTAGGGATTACTAGGTGACAACAATTAATGTAGGACATTCATCGTGGGAGTAGGAGTTAGAGGAGATGAGGATGAATTTAAAAAAGTACTACTGCTCGAGTGAAGAAAAACAAACAAAAGAAGAAAGAATTAAAAGAACGTATTGCTTGCCTTGAAATTTTATCAAATCATTAGCCCAATCTAGTCAGTCATAGACTGAATTGCCTCAAAACCCAGTGTTGATGTCCAAAGTGTAGGTAGATGTTATTGCAACGCTCTAACACAAGTTGAGTGTGTTTGAAGAATGGATGGAACATTTGGTGAAACAAGGTGAAGAATCAATAAGAGAGGAAATTAAGAAATGTAAGGATGCATACCGTTGGCTTGACAAGTCTAGAAAACTTGAGAGTGAATGTCGAGACCACCAAGAGTAGAATGACATAGAAGGGCAGAGATTAAAGGTACATCTTTAGATGGATGTTCGAGAGTTGATAAGTAAAAAGGTGATTGCAGAACAAGAAGTTATGATGCTCGAGAAATGGAGAGTACATTTAAGTTGGGAGAGTGACACTTTATTACAATGTATAAATGGATTAGAAAAGGTCATGAAGTATGTGAGAAGCTAGTGGATAAAGATGAGAGCTTCGTTGAAATGTTAGCTCAGCAGCATTGTGATCCTCAAACTCTAGGAAAAGATGACATGGAAGTGAAATCTTTCAAGGGATGGATTGAAAAGGTAAATAAGGACCCTGTTCAATCTTTGAGTTGATAGGTCATTGATGAAATCATAAGATGCAAGAACACCATGAGAAAATATGGGATGGAAGTAGTGGGGATGAATGAAACCATTACTAAGATAATAGAAGAATATTCAAGGCATAAGTATATTTGGAAAGTAATTCAAAGTGTTCGAAAAGAATGTATAAATCAAGTGTTGATTTCTTTTCAGGAATATCAACAGAAGAAAGGAAAAGATGAGTCTTCAGACTAGGAGTCTAGTGAAGAAGAGCATATAGTCGGGTAGCGAAAGACTGGGAGTTTTGTGCACATGTAGAGTTCTGAAGTGAATTTTGCATGGTTATTCTCGAGCCCAGAAAAGATAGTTAATCTTGGGTATTTTGAAGAAAAGTGTTAATACTCTTGCATTGCATGTGAAAGTACCTACGACCCAGTGCCTGAGGTTTGGAAGCTTGTTGCTAAAGAAAATTCAAAGTATCTTTGACTTAGTCTTGAAATTTCTTGTTCCAACTGTCATCTGCCATGTGCTACTATTTGATTTGTTCCTCTAATTCTCTTTCATATGTTTTTTTTGAACTCTTTGGGGCCTTGTTCTTATAAAAGGTTGATAGTTGTTTTATTTTCATTTAAGTTTAGAATTTGTGGATTTTGGAGAACTAAAAAAAATTCAAGTTTTATTCTTTTTCCTAATTTTTGTTCCATTCCAAATTAAAAACTTGTATGTTTCATTTGAGATTAACCAATATCAAGGACAATTCAAAACTATTTCTTGATATGAAATCATATATAGCTGATTGTTTGTTCCTATCAGAAAAGACTGTGTGTTGAGCTAGATTTGGGTGCATACTAACACTATCCAGTGGCAAATAATCCACATTTCTTTAAACTCTTGCATCATTCTATGCCTAACTGTGAAGCAATCTGGTGAAGTATAGGGTGGTTTTCTTTAATATAGTTTATTTCTTGAGGCATTTTTAGACAATACCTGGGAGAAATATTAACATTTCAGTATTTTTTAATGCTTTATTTTAGATTCGATGCTTTATATTTTTAGAAAATGTTCCAAAATTGATGAATACATGGATTTTTATTATAAATCTTTCATTTCCATGATGTTGTGGATTGCTTAATGCTAAATTTGCTTAAGTATATGCAATTAATTTGAATTTCATGAAATGTTAATGCAAATCTTTGATTTCATTAAGTTGTTAAGTGACATGTGAATGATTGGACTAAGATTATGTTTCAATCTTTTGGATACCAACCAATTTGTGACAACTATAGGCCCCTCGTGTTTAACATCAATTTATAGAACAAACCCTGAGTGAACCTAGCGTGTCAAGAACTGGCATTCCTGAGCCTTGGGGTTGAGTTGAGATTACCTTAGATTTAGGTTTTCTTGGTGGATCTTTCAATAAAGGTAGGTTCTCATGGTCCTCTATGAAAATGTATATGCCTATTGGTGTGCATGTACAACATCTACATCAACAAAATTGGTGCTAGGAGGGCCCTCTTTACTCAAAAGAAAAGGAATTTGGAGTTTCGTAGGGTTACTAGGTCTCGATCTAGTGATCCTCGTGTGACACTAGTAGAACTTAGTGGTCCAAGATCAACTAGAACTCAAGGGTCAAGGTCTATAAGCACAGTCTCATGAAATTCAACTGTTGTGATACCTCCACCACCCATAGTGATGGTTTTCTTCAACATAAAATCTCCTATTCAATTCATTGTATACAATGATCTTCTAAAGAATATAGATAAATTGTGTCTAAAGTATTATCTTCATAAAGATGCAGAAGAACATATAAGTATCTTTAAGGATACGTTCTTTAGAGCCAGAATACAACACAAAGATGTTGTGTGTAGGTTGTTTCCCTATGCATTGAGTGA
>VDFB02270651.1:163429387-163586139 GCA_007258455.2 Sequoia sempervirens | reverse complement strand
ATTTATCAAATTTTCTCAAAAGCAATTGGAAACCAAGTACTGGAGACATCATTGTAGCACATAATTCACTTTACATACCTCCAGACATAGCAATATAAGGATAATTCTATGTACTCATAGAACTTCAACATCTCAATTGTGCATGCATAGCTTGCAAACCTTCTTTATTACAATTTTCTCAATATCCTTAACATATACAGCCAATAACCAGCTTCCTTGAAATCAATGACAACAACAACCAGTTGACCTCAATGACAACACCTTCATACATACAAAAAAATCACCTACAGATACAACCAAGGACAGACACTTCAAACTAAATAGGATAGTCCTCAAGTTCTTTGAAAATGAAATGGTAGAGATTCTTAAGATCATGACAATGGTCTCCAAGGATAAAGGATAGTTTGCAAGAACAATAGGTGGCAGTCAACAATGTTTGGAAGTGTCAAGGAATTCAAACTATGACAATCATATAAACTATTTAGTCATAAAGATCACACTCATCATGACATTATTAATAGTCATATAAATTTTAAAGAAGACAAAGGACAGTCAATCATGTCAAAGCCAAGAGGGACAATCACAATCCTAACAAAGTTACTAAGGTAGGGTAACATGAAGACTTCATCAAATGAAAATGACTACCAAGAAGGGAATTCAAGAACAATCCTCTCATCTGAATGACAATGAAGAGGAGTATAGAAGGTAGTAGGGTAAGAAGACAAAAATGATTATTGAGGAATATTTTTTATGAAAAACCTACAGAGTGTTTGTTGTAACAGATAAGGAGTGTACCATCTCTTGTTGTGTGATCCACTACTAGCACTAAATAGTGGATGCAAGGCATGCCAAGATGCATAAAAGGATATTTCAAAGAATGAAAACATCAATGAAATAGAGGACAATCCAAAGTTATAAATCCACAATGTGAAAGAGACAACTTACCACTCAAGAGCAACAATTTTATGAACAAAGGGATAGTAGATGAAAAAATCAAAATGTAAGAGACAGTGATGTTCAAAATGAGCATGACATTTCACAAAGGACCATGAAGATGAAATGGATTACAGTCAAAATTCCCCATGAGAGGAGTCTATCAAGAGTAGTTGCAAAAGGATTATAGTATGGTGAAAGGTATGAAGTTTCACATTGTATGCAAAAGACACCCACATAAATCCTTTTTCCTCTTTCCAAATCCTAGATGATAGTATGGAAGGTTTCCATCTTGGAAAAATTATTATAGACCTGAGGTAAAATAAAAGAGGGTAGCAAAAAGCAGACAATCCTAGCATGAAAGGACAATGATCCATGAACTTCAAAAATCTACTAATGCACAATAATGATAGTTAACCGTGACAATGTGCTACAATAGGACAAGGGATCACTATGGAAAGGGACAAAAACAGTATGCATAATGAAGCTATGAAAGGAAAAACACAATCAAAATAATGAGGATAGTGCTCTATAAAGTACTATGAGGTAGCTAGTCCAAGAGCATAGAGCACTAAAAGGGAAACAATCTCACAAAGAAAGAAAAATCATAGATAAAGAGGAATAGTTAATAAGCAATATTTTTCCTCTTAGAAGGATCTCATGAAGATTCAGAGAAAGGAAAGTCTTAAGGTTTAAGAGGCAATTAATACATTAAGTTTCCAATAAAGAGGATAGAGATGATTTAGGACCTATAACAGAGCTAAAGAACTTGTATTGGTAGTTATGAGTAAGTTTCAAAGAAAAAAGGGCAGTATATAGTGACATACACATGACTAGCACAAAGATAGGAATGAAGTCCTATAAGAAATGCAAATGTTGATAGTGTTGTGTAGTCTCACAACATGCCCCATTTTGCCTCTAGAAAAATGTGGACCCCCCTTTTTTTTTGCTTTTTTCTTTTCCCCTTCTTCACTTTTTTCTTGTGTTGGTGTATTTCTTTGGAGGAAATGGTAAAATGAAATTCTTGCTCCAAAATTCTCGGTTCCCACTCAATTTGATGTCTTCTTGGGCTTGGAGTGTTTGTGAATCTTTTTCCCCAAAATTTATTGATTATTCATATTCCTGAGGATTTAGGTGTCGTGTGTTGTTGCTCTAAGTATAATGTATTTTCTGTGAAATTCGCATTGTGCTCATCTAGTTGCATTTGATGAGTTTTCACTCAAGCTAAATTGTCCCAAGTGTTTGTGTGTCATCTTTTCTTTGGTTAAGCTCGATCACAGATTTTCTTTTCTTTAGAACTAGAAACCTGAAGTTTTGGGAATTGAGTTTATTTTGAACCATACTGGTCTTACTTTTACCCACACCCGGGTATCCTTTGCACCCGGTTCTCATAAAACCGGTAAGCAAAAGGCCCAACCCCTAGTAACTCTTTAAGAACGAATGTCAAGTGCTTTGAATCTTATTGATAGTTCTTCGTTTAGTATCCAATATGGACACTTCCTCTGATGTCATTTCCTCACAAAGAATAACATGACATGCAAGCATGCCACGTCTTCCACCTATGTCACTTTCCTTTCAAAGGTGGGCCCCGACACAAGATCAAGGATTTCATAATATGAACTCTAATCCACCTTGATTGCACCTTTGTTCAGGGTAATTAATGAATAGTAAAAGGAACTAATAAAGATGGTGAATAACACACATACTTGGCACCACCTTGAGTATGCAGTTGCTTCCATAACACACTACCTCGCACAAGACCATCCATTTACAAGGACATTAATGAATTAAAACAATGGGTGTGTCGTGCAGAGAAAAGTAAGTTTCAGAATGTTGAAGAACACATCCATCAGGATTTGAACCTATGTTTATTCAATAATACTAATAGTGAAACTAGGTACTTTTCTTGTAACTAAATTCTATTAATATTTATGCATTTATGTCTTTGGTTAAATAGCATTACCTTTGGTTAATTAGTGAAGAAATTATTGATTATTCTTGAAGAATTTAACCTAATTTTAGTTAGTAAATGATTATGGGTAAGGAATTTTCATGAATTATTGAAAAATGCATGATTAGAATTATCCCTAACTTGTACGCAGAGCACATATCTACTAATAATGCAATAAATTAAAAAAGGTATGAGTACTTCAAGAAAGAAGAAGACCAATGAGGAATTTAAATTTCTCATCTCACAAGTCATACCAGCTTGCAAAATAATTATAGAAACCCATCCGAGAAGCTTCAATCAGTATGAATTTTCCAAGAGGATTCATCAAGAAGACGCCACTTAGTGCACCAAGAATATGGTTGCTAGTGGAATGCATTTGGAAAGAGGGTTCCCATTGGCGATGGATGCCCCTAAACTAGTACTAGAATGTATGAAATGGTATGACTTAGACAGAAGGGTCGTTGTGAATGGAGAGTCTATATAGACCTCTCGACAGATGGCATTGTGTATACATTTGGGCTCCCCTGGATCAAGCAGATGAATACATTTCATATGAAATATTTCGGTGTAGCATATACAATCTCAGAAGACAAAAATAAGAGGTTCATGTTATCAACATGGTTCTTAGAGAAGATGGTGAAGATTCCAAAACATATCCTAAGTTCATCATTTATTTAGGAGATCTAAGACATGATAACCCTATTGAGCATAATGGTTGGATGCAGAGATGCCAAAAAAATTTGAACCTTAAATGTTCAGAATTATGAGGAAAATGAGGGATATCCCCGTGCGGATTCACTGGGGAAGATTTATCAGTGACAGATTGTATGAAAAATTGCACACATTCACAAATACCCGATGGTTTACAATGTCTTCATATATTGTCTATTCTTGTGCCCTAAGGAAAAATATACAAGGTTTAAATAGAGTAGGTACCCTGGGAAGAGAAACAGGAAACAATTTGATTTATCATTATTTTCCCTAGATTATTGCTTACTAGTGCAAAGAGAACTACCAAAGGGTAAATGATGTGTTTTCTATGAAGTTGGTAAGGTTGATGGAAGGGGACAAGGCCAAGAGATTGTCTCTTGAAGTGTAGGATGTTATACGCATTATTGGGTGCTAATTCATTTAATTTCTTACTTTCACCTACATTGATGTGGAAGGGTTTACAGATTACCCCTTCATGTTGCCTACATATCTAACAGACAAGATATTGTTACTTGAATTTGCAATATAGGTGTTGTCATCTCATACTATTTTTTCACAAATACACAAAGTTTATGATGAAACCATCCCAAATCCTGGTTACACAAAGAAGGAGGTCATAACCATTGAAGGAATTTCTAAGAAAGTACTGAACTATACTTAGTCTTGGATTAATGGCTGCCTTGGAACAATGAAGGAATATGGGATAACACCCACATACCAGACAATGTTAAGAGAAAGCAAAAGTTTTTGAATGAATTGGGGTATAGTGGGGGTGTTGAGAAGAAAAGAAAGGTTGTTGAAACAAGGGAAGTTGAGCAAGGTAGGGATGAAGCCCCTGATACCTCAAGCGAAGTAATTTCAATGGTGTCATGGCCAACTAGCTTACACAAAGAGACTATGCCCACTCCAGCTAATGTAATGGAAACACCAAAGGTGGCATTTTCTTCCATGACAAATCCAAGAGAATAGCCCTTAACCGTCAAAGAAGTAGGAATGAGAGCATAGATACATGCTAGGACAAGGTTTATATCACATAATGTAGTGGCTATGATTACCTCTCCACCGTTTGTTAACACAGCAACAATGAGAAAAACTTTGGGAGGGACACTCATAGTTATAGGGAGAGATCCTAAAATAATTGAAGAAGCTATAGAGCAACTGGAAAGGTGGTCTACTATAATGGGACGGTTTAAAGACAAATATTCAAAAGGAAATCCGATAATGCAACCTATGGTAGAAGAAGTGTTTGATACAAGGTCGCATCCTAAAAATAGAGCAAAAGAAGAATTTATAGCAAGATCACACATCCAAGAGGTGGGAAACCCTGAAGAAATAAATGCAAGGGAAGAGGTATCTCCACTAAGAGAAACGGGCGGCACTACAATTCAGAGCCCTATTTCTATTAATCATGAAGAAGAAGATGTAATTAATAATCATGCAACTGAAGATTAGCCTTCACAAGGAAGAGCTGAAATGATTGTTGAGCAACCCCTTAATTCTGGAGAACCAAGAGAAAGTTAGGATATTGGTAAAGGTACAAATTCCTCACATAACTTGGGTAGTAGACAAGAAAATGATGAGAATCTTGATGTTTCAAGACAACAAGAATTTTTTTCTCCAAGGAATGATGCTAAAAATAGGGCAAGAGAAAATATAAGTCTCAGAGAGAAAGAGACAGAGTTGGACCATGGTAAGCCAGAATCCTTGCCACTGGAAACAGAAAATGTAAAATTTCTAGAGGTTGCAATGGGAAATGTTATAGAATTAAGAGAAGATGTTCCTAAACACTCTGATTATTAGGAATGGGTTAATACTAAAGAGGCAGGATAGAATGAAGAAGCACCTGACTGGTTACTCTAGAAATTGGCTCCATCATTGGAAGTGGAATTAGTGCCTCTAGATTTTAAAAGTTTAATGCAAGAACTGAAAACCCCTAAGCCTAGAGCTAGAAAAAAAAACTAGACCTATTGTTAAATGAAATTGAGAATGAGGAATAACTCTCCAGATAGCTACTCTAGTAGGAGAAAAGAGAAAGCATGAAATGACAACTAGGGATTACTAGGTGACAACAATTAATGTAGGACATTCATCGTGGGAGTAGGAGTTAGAGGAGATGAGGATGAATTTAAAAAAGTACTACTGCTCGAGTGAAGAAAAACAAACAAAAGAAGAAAGAATTAAAAGAACGTATTGCTTGCCTTGAAATTTTATCAAATCATTAGCCCAATCTAGTCAGTCATAGACTGAATTGCCTCAAAACCCAGTGTTGATGTCCAAAGTGTAGGTAGATGTTATTGCAACGCTCTAACACAAGTTGAGTGTGTTTGAAGAATGGATGGAACATTTGGTGAAACAAGGTGAAGAATCAATAAGAGAGGAAATTAAGAAATGTAAGGATGCATACCGTTGGCTTGACAAGTCTAGAAAACTTGAGAGTGAATGTCGAGACCACCAAGAGTAGAATGACATAGAAGGGCAGAGATTAAAGGTACATCTTTAGATGGATGTTCGAGAGTTGATAAGTAAAAAGGTGATTGCAGAACAAGAAGTTATGATGCTCGAGAAATGGAGAGTACATTTAAGTTGGGAGAGTGACACTTTATTACAATGTATAAATGGATTAGAAAAGGTCATGAAGTATGTGAGAAGCTAGTGGATAAAGATGAGAGCTTCGTTGAAATGTTAGCTCAGCAGCATTGTGATCCTCAAACTCTAGGAAAAGATGACATGGAAGTGAAATCTTTCAAGGGATGGATTGAAAAGGTAAATAAGGACCCTATTCAATCTTTGAGTTGATAGGTCATTGATGAAATCATAAGATGCAAGAACACCATGAGAAAATATGGGATGGAAGTAGTGGGGATGAATGAAACCATTACTAAGATAATAGAAGAATATTCAAGGCATAAGTATATTTGGAAAGTAATTCAAAGTGTTCGAAAAGAATGTATAAATCAAGTGTTGATTTCTTTTCAGGAATATCAACAGAAGAAAGGAAAAGATGAGTCTTCAGACTAGGAGTCTAGTGAAGAAGAGCATATAGTCGGGTAGCGAAAGACTGGGAGTTTTGTGCACATGTAGAGTTCTGAAGTGAATTTTGCATGGTTATTCTCGAGCCCAGAAAAGATAGTTAATCTTGGGTATTTTGAAGAAAAGTGTTAATACTCTTGCATTGCATGTGAAAGTACCTACGACCCAGTGCCTGAGGTTTGGAAGCTTGTTGCTAAAGAAAATTCAAAGTATCTTTGACTTAGTCTTCAAATTTCTTGTTCCAACTGTCATCTGCCATGTGCTACTATTTGATTTGTTCCTCTAATTCTCTTTCATATGTTTTTTTTGAACTCTTTGGGGCCTTGTTCTTATAAAAGGTTGATAGTTGTTTTATTTTCATTTAAGTTTAGAATTTGTGGATTTTGGAGAACTAAAAAAAATTCAAGTTTTATTCTTTTTCCTAATTTTTGTTCCATTCCAAATTAAAAACTTGTATGTTTCATTTGAGATTAACCAATATCAAGGACAATTCAAAACTATTGCTTGATATGAAATCATATATAGGTGATTGTTTGTTCCTATCAGAAAAGACTGTGTGTTGAGCTAGATTTGGGTGCATACTAACACTATCCAATGGCAAATAATCCACATTTCTTTAAACTCTTGCATCATTCTATGCCTAACTGTGAAGCAATCTGGTGAAGTATAGGGTGGTTTTCTTTAATATAGTTTATTTCTTGAGGCATTTTTGGACAATACCTGGGAGAAATATTAACATTTCAGTATTTTTTAATGCTTTATTTTAGATTCGATGCTTTATATTTTTAGAAAATGTTCCAAAATTGATGAATACATGGAGTTTTATTATAAATCCTTCATTTCCATGATGTTGTGGATTGCTTAATGCTAAATTTGCTTAAGTATATGCAATTAATTTGAATTTCATGAAATGTTAGTGCAAATCTTTGATTTCATTAAGTTGTTAAGTGACATGTGAATGATTGGACTAAGATTATGTTTCAATCTTTTGGATACCAGCCAATTTGTGACAACTATAGGCCCCTCGTGTTTAACATCAATTTATAGAACAAACCTTGAGTGAACCTAGCGTGTCAAGAACTGGCATTCCTGAGCCTTGGGGTTGAGTTGAGATTACCTTAGATTTAGGTTTTCTTGGTGGATCTTTCAAGAAAGGTAGGTTCTCATGGTCCTCTATGAAAATGTATCTGCCTATTGGTGTGCATGTACAACATCTACATCAACAAAATTGGTGCTAGGAGGGCCCTCTTTACTCAAAAGAAAAGGAATTTGGAGTTTTGTAGGGTTACTAGGTCTCGATCTAGTGATCCTCGTGTGACACTAGTAGAACTTAGTGGTCCAAGATCAACTAGAACTCAAGGGTCAAGGTCTATAAGCACAGTCTCATGAAATTCAACTGTTGTGATACCTCCACCACCCATAGTGATGGTTTTCTTCAACATAAAGTCTCCTATTCAATTCATTGTATACAATGATCTTCTAAAGAATATAGATAAATTGTGTCTAAAGTATTATCTTCATAAAGATGCAGAAGAACATATAAGTATCTTTAAGGATACGTTCTTTAGAGCAAGAATACAACACGAAGATGTTGTGTGTAGGTTGTTTCCCTATGCATTGAGTGATGAATTTTATCACTGGTATATCAACATGCCTTATAATTCTGTCAGGACATGGAAAGATATGGAAAATTAGTTCTTAGCTAGGTTCAAGATGTCAGTAGACCTTGCCTTGCTATATCATTAGTTTTCTCAAATCAAAAGATTTGAAGGTGAACCTATAAAAACTTTTAACAATAGATTCCAAAAGGATTATTCTAAGTTACAATCACCTTACATTGTGGATAATTTGTCCACCGTTTCTATTTATTACAATTTAGTCGATCCATTGACAGCGATGTTTGTAAAATGGAAGGAAAATCATCCTACTACCTTAATTGAAGCCTACACATAAGCCATAAGTGTGAATCTAGAAATGAAACACCTTGGAAGTGGATCATCTATGAATGGCGGGAATAGTTTGAATAACTATCCCATCCCAAGTATGAGTGGAGTCTCATTAAATAATACAGTGGTCCCTAGTTCTACCCCTTCAATGGTCCAGAATGGGACATTTTCATAGAATATTTTCTTTCAACCCAAAAGTAGTCAAGCATTAGTCTCACACCCTGGCTTTGCTATCACTGAAATACACCCTAATGGAAATTCTTTCTTTACGCAGACTCAAGAGAGTCAGGGAGTAATGACTCAAGAGGATAAAGAAGAAATTAAGGAAATAATAGCTCAGCTTAAGAGATTAACCACTAAGGTCACACAACTAAGAAATCAGAATTTCTATTCTTAAAATAACAACCAAAATTCACAAGGTCGAACATATAATGCTCCTAGACCACCTAGACCTTGGAATACATGGCCTAACAACGGAGGAGTGTCTACACCTTTGGATAATGCTAAATCCTCCGAAGATAGGTCCACATCTAAAGTGAACTTAACTAAATTGGCTAAGAGTAATCAGTGCAGGATTCACGATACCAATGCTCATACAAAAGTTTATTGTCCTCAGTTCAAAACTAGATCAGATATTTTCCTAGCTACGACGTATCATAACAATAAGTGTGATTCTCACCCACCCTAGGGGAATGAACTAGTTCCAATAGGATATGATTCAACACTGGTATTAGATAGTTATGTGTGTTTTAAGTCACCCATTGTTGCCAAGAGTAATACCTGTGAGTGAGGAGATAGTTCAACCATGACCTTGGAAACTTACATGTTTCCTTATCAAGATGAAAATGAATCTCAAGATGAAGCTAATGAAATTCACATTTTTCAATAGTATCCAAAGGGCCATAGTTACAACCTAAGGAGCAACACCAATGGTGGGAGTAGGTTCAAAGGACCATTGACTATGTCAATCTTGCCTAATAACTTTAACACTCCACCAGATGACAAATCTAGTAACAATCCAGGGGTACCAAAGGTAACCTTGTAGTATAAAAACTCTCAAAACACTCCACAAACTAGTAAAATATAATTCGTCGATCAAAATAATTTCACTAACTATTTGGTAGAAGAAATAAAAAAGGTAAAGATCAGCCTGTCTTTATTAGAATTTCTCAAAACACCTATAATCAAGAAAGCCTTCTTAAATACATTAGAATAATTTCCCAAAGAAAGCACAGTTATTAAAGAGATGCAAGTGAAAGAAAACTCCATTAAAATGGAGGACAAAAACACGATTCCTATGGTAGATGCACATGTAGCTTTTTATAAAGGGAAGATAGAGTCACTGCCATTTTTGTTAACACTAAGAATTTTTGGTTAAAATCTCCATAATTATTTGGTAGATTCAGGAGCATCCACTAATGTGATGCCTTTGTCTATATGCCAGATGCTATGTTTAACCCCTGCTAGTTCCTTGAAGAAAGTTACTCAATTGGATAAAATTGAGGTGAATGTAGTTGGAGAGTTAACTAGCATCCATATGCAGTTAGCGTTAGATCCTAGAGTTCAATACTAGATTGATATCCAAGTGGTTGAGACACTGAATACCTATGGGATGTTATTGAGTAGAGATTGGTCAAAAACTTTGAACAAATACATGGCCACTGACTTCTCACGTATGTGGTTACCCTACAAAGGAGTTCCTAATCAGATTTGAATAGAGAGAGAACCATGTATGAGACACATGATTACTAATTGCAACCAAAAAAATGAAGCGCTATACATCGATGTAGAACCCGGAGTATATGGAATTAAAAATTTTAGAGTTAAGATAGAAGACGTTTTTATGTGTAATGTAGAAAAACATGATGGCATAACTCTGAGGATAGATGTTCTAGTAGAGTTTGACTATGATTCCTCTAAAGGGGAAGATAGTCGCCTGGACAAATTTTGGAAGACTATTGCTAGAGAAGCCTATTAGGGCCAAAAGACTAAAGATTCACTGAAGAGTTTTTTGTTACAAGGCTAGTGCAGGTTGCATGATTTTGCACATTTAGAGGATAGTTATGTTATGTGTTTGGAAATTATTCGCAGAGTTGGAAACTAGTGCTATCTGGAGGATACAATTCCTAGTATGTCTAAGCCTGAAATACTTAATGACAGAACATGTAACATAGACTGAAAATGTTAACTTATCAACTTTTAAAAATGTTAAGCTCAAAGTTTCCAAATATCAAACTTGGATCCTTAGGTTTGATGGATCAAAATCTAAATAAGGAATCAAAGTAAGGGTTCAATTGATCAATCCCCAAGGTAAGTCATTTCTTATTGCATATAGATTGTAAGTTCAATGTACTAACAATGTGGTAGAATATGAAGCCCTCGTCCATGGTTTGTTGCTCGCAATCAAGAAGAAGGTCAAGATTCTTCAGGTATTTGGTGATTCAGAACTAGTGGTTAAGCAAGTTAGGAAGTAGTATATTTGTCATTACAAACGCTTTTCTAGCTACATTTACTCAGTGTGGGACTTGATCAAAGAATTTTATGTTTTTAATATTACTCACATCCCATGAAGATTTAATCATAGAGAAGATGCCTTAGCTACTACCGCTAGTGCCTTAGAACTATTGGATGCTTCATACTTGAGAAGGTTTACTGTTGAGTTGGTATAGTTGCCTTCAATTCTAGATAATGCCACCAATCTGCAAGCATTCAAACATGACCAACACATTATGGAGTTCATCACATCTTTGAAGCCCAGATAATTGGGGAAGCAGATAATCCAGATGATGAACTTCAAGATGGTGAGTTAGCTCAATCAAAAGATAATAATATTCTAAAAGGAATTTATTGAGTTGGAAAGATTGTTCGATATGGATCAAATAATTCAGTGAAAATTCTTGCCTAAAATTGATGAGGGACAATCCAAGTTGTATAATTTGAACACTAAGGAAAACCCTAAGAATGTTTTCATAGATAAAGTATGTACTGAGGAAGAGTGAAGAAACATTTCTCAGGCTCATAGAGATTACTATAAATTTATAGCATGGACGTATGAAGACTTAAATATATATGACACCTCCATCATAACTCATACAATCTCGCTTAAACCCAATGCAAAGCCTTTCCAGTAGAAACAACATTCAGTGAATGCACTTTTAGAACCCCTTATTCAAAAGGAAGTATAGAATATCCTCTCAGCTGAGATCATTTTTCCCATTAGAAATTCTACTTGGGTGGCTAATTTAGTACCTTTCAGAAAGAAGAATGGAGACATTTGGATGTGTGAAAACTTTCAAAATCTTAACAAGGCATCTAAAAAAGATAATTATCCACTACCCTCATTGGACGAAGTATTGAAGATTGCTAATGGTTCACAGATGATGTCCTTCTTGGACGGATTCTCTAGGTATAACTAGGTAATGGTTGTTAAGGAAGATAGGATGAAAACAATCCTCACTATAAAGTGGAGAACTTTTACTTATAGAAGGATGTCATTTGGACTAAGAAATGTTGGAGCTACATTCCAGAGAGCAATGGATTACGCCTTCCGAAACTTGGTTGGAAAGTGCATTATAATATATATGGATGATCTCACAATGTTCTCCAAAAATAGAGGAGATCATGTTTGTGATCTTAGAGCCATATTATAGAAATGTGAGACATACAAAGTGTCACTAAACCCGAAGAAACACATTTTAGGGGTAACTAAGAGTAAATTGCTTAGACACATTATCTTGGAAAGAGATATTTCAATAGATCTAGACCGAGTAAATTCCCTATTGAAATTGCAACCCCCAAAAAGCAAGAAGGAATTAAAGTCCTATTTTTGAAAGATTAATTTCATCATAAAGTTCATTACTGGATTTGATGAGATAGAAAAGCCTCTTAATGACATGTTAAAGAAGGATGCCAAAATTGAATGCACTAATGAGACAACTTGCTTTCAAGAACATAAAATCTACAATCGCAGAAACATCAGTGTTGTTAAGTCTGGATTATGTTAAACCCTTTTACATTTATTTGTTTGCTTCAAGTCATACATGTGTAGTTGTACTAACACAAAGAGGGAAAAATAAAGAAGAAAAACCAATTTCTTTCATGAGTGCTCCCTTTAAAGAGGCTGAGCTAAGATATGTGGATATTAAGAAGCAATCCTTTGCATTGGTCAAGGTAGTAAGGAAGTTTTGACACTACATTCTTAGGAGTATAGTTAAGGAAATTGTGCCTGATGTCGCAGTAAAGATACTACTTACACAAAGTGAACTTGGAGAGAAAAGAGCTAAGTGAGTCACTATTCTACAAGAGTTTGACTTGGAAATTATACCCATGAAGTTGGTTCATGGATAGGCATTGGTTAAATCAATTGTTGATATTGACCCTCAGATTTGTATCCAACAATATACTCTGGATGTAGAGAACCAAGATGATTGGTAGTCAAATATTTAGTATTATCTGGTCAGTAACAACTGTCCAGACAACATGTAGAGACATCAAAGAAGATCCCTAAAGATTAAAGCCTAGAGTTACATGATTAAAGGAGGGGTTCTCTTCAAAAGGAATCATGAAAGAATCTATTTGAGATTCCTAAACAAGAAAGAAGTAGATGAAGTGTTGATGATAGGTTTGGCACAGCTCACGGAGCACCCTTAGCCACTGCACACCTCATTCTAATATTTGGCTTTTATTGGCTGACTATTTTTAAATATACATATGAGCACGTAAAGCACTATTATACATGCCAAAGTACTACAAACAAAGGAAGATTCAATGCACATCCATTGTAGTTCGTGATGGAAATGCATCTCTTTGCATAGTGGGGATTGGAATTCAGAGTCACCATTAACCCGCCATCATCCACAGGCCAAAAGTATGTGCTAACTGCAACTGATTATTGTACCAAGTGGACTGAAGCGTGTCATAGTAAACAATGCACCATGAAAGTGGTAATTAAATTTTTATAGGAAAACATCATTACCAAGTTTAGAGTATGGTATGCCTTGGTATGTGATAATGGCCCTACTTTTTCTTCATTGAAATTTTCCAATTGGGCATTTGAATATGATATAATGTTGAATTTTTCATCTAATTACTACCCATAGGAAAACGGATTAGCAGAATCATCAACTAAGAACCTGTTAAACATAATTAGAAAGTTGATTGATAAGAATCCCAGGGAATGGAATTTCCTACTAAAATTTTCCCTTTGGGTTGATTGGACTAGAATGAAATCTTCATTGGGGAATTCCCCTTACCATTTGGTCCATGGGGTTGATCCTATATTGCCCATAAATTTGAAGATCCCGACCTGGAAATTTTCTCAGGAGTATGTTGGATTAGTGAACCAAATTGAGGCTTGGTTGTTACAACTAATGCATCTAGATGAAAAACATACTAGGCCAATAGATCACTTTGCTAGGCATCAATCCATGGTAAAGTGTTGGTTCAACAAAACGAATAAATTAAAATCTTTTAGAATATTTGACTTAGTCCTATCTTGGGACAAAGCCCATGAACGTAAGGTTGAAACATGGTAAGTTTGAAAAATTTTGGACTAGTCCTTACTAGGTATATGAAATCTTAGGTGAAAACACTTATAGGTTTAAAACTCTCACTAGAAAAGATGTTCCATTGCCTATCAATAGGCAATTCCTGAAGCATTACTTTCAAGCCTAGTGTTGGTTGTCAACCATTGTTATAAATATATAAATAGTTTTTTTGGGCGGGGGATTGTTTGTGCTCTTTTTCTTTTTTTTGTTTTCCTTTTGGGGTGTTATGTTGTTGAGATGTGAAAATAGTTAGCAAACTTTAATGGTAGTCAAAATTGTAGACTATCAATTCTGGAAATATGATTCATGTTTTGACAAAAAATAGTTCTCTACTTATAGATAGTCAAGGAATTATTTTGGATTCATTCGCTTTAGTTCACATAAATCATTCAGTTGATATTGAGATAAAAATGACCAAACTTAAAGAGTTTACTTGCATTTGGGATAGCAGCTATTTGCATTGAGTGAAATATCAAAAGGTAACCTTTGTTGTTACTGTAATTCCTAACCTAATAGTGGGTTTCATTACTTGTAAATTGAAACAAAAGAGCTTACATGAAATATCAAATGAAAGATGAAAAATGAATATCAAAGAAATATCAAAAGAGAAAATTCAACTTTTTAGGCTATCCAAATATCTCTACCGGGGCTATAGACGCCTGACTGATAGTAGAGCTATGTTTGGAGGGAATTATAGAGATAACCTTGTTGGGGCTATGGACGCTTGACTAGCAACAAGGCTCTATCCAAGGTTGGCTTAAAAGAGAATTACCAAATTATGTAGGTCAATGCAAACATCTATTATTCTCCAAATTTACTGTAGTGGAACAAATCACTAGCACACACATGAGCTCAATGAAATTTAATTTTGTTACATATGTTGATTAAAGTAAAAGGAATTTTAAAGTGAGGGTCTGACTGTTTATAATTTAAAAACTACAAAAAGTTGAAGTATGGTTATTATTTCCAAAATTGATTTTCAATTGTTTTGTTGGTTTTGTTGGTTTTTAGTTGTTGTGTAGTCTCACAACACACCCCATTTTTCCTTTGGAAAAATGTGGACCTCCCCCCCCCCTTTTTCTCTTTTTTCTTTTCCCTTTCTTCGTTTTCTGCTTGCATTGGTGTCTTTCTTTAGAGGAAATGGTAAAATGAAAGTCTTGTTCCAAAATTCCTAGTTCCCACTCAAGTTGATGTCTTCTTGGGCTTGGAGTGTTTGTGAATTTTTTCCCCGCACTTTATTAATTATTTGGATTCCCAGGTTTTCAGGTGTCGGGTGTTTTTTCTCTACGTATAGTGTATTTTTTGTGAAATTCACATTGTGCTTGACTAGTTGTTGCACTTGGTGAGTTTTCACTTGGGAGAAATTGTCTCGAGTGTTCGAGTGTTGGATTTTTCTTTGGTTAAGTTTGATCGTGGCTTTTCTTTTCTTCAAAACCAGAAACTGGAAGTTTTTGGAACTAAGTTCATTTTGAACCATACTAGTCTTACTTTTACCCACACCCGAGTATCCTTTGCACCCGGTTCTCATAAACCCAGTAAGAAAAAGGCCCGACCCCTGGTAACTCTTTAAGACTGGATGTTGGGTGTTCCAAATCTTATTGATAGTTATCCGTTCAACATCCAAGTTGGATGCTTCCTCTAATGTTGTTGCCTTGGAAAGACTAACGTGACATGCAAGCATGCCATGTATGCCATTGTGTCACTTTCCTTTCAAAGTTGAGCCTCGACACATGAATCAAGTATTTTGTAATATGAACCCTAATTCATCATGATTGCACCTTTATTCAAGGTAATTAATTTGCATATTAAAATAAATTAATAAAGGTGGTGAACAACACACATACTTGGCACCACCTCAAGCATCCAGTTGTTTCCATAACACACTAGCTCACGTAAGACCGTCCATTTGCAAGGACATTAATGAATTAAAACAATGGTTGTGGCATAGAGAGAAAATTAAGTTTCAGAATGCTAAAGAACACATCCATCAGGGTTTGAACCTATGTTTATTCAATCATACTATCAAAGAAAATAGTTACTTTTCTTGTAACTGAATTATGTTAATCTTTATGCATGCATGTCTCTAGTTAAAAAAAATTACCTCTGGTTAATTCATGAAGGAAGTACTAATTATTCTTAAAGAATTTAACCTAATTTCAGTTAGTAAATGATCTGGGTAAGGAATTTTCATGAATTATTGAAAAAATCCTAATTAGAATTAGCCCTAACTCGTACACAAAGCACATATCCACTAATAATGTAGGAAATTAAAGAAGATATGAGTACTTCAAGAAAGAAGAAGACTAATGATGAATTCGAATTTCTCATCTTCCAAGTCGTACTAGCTTACTGAATGATTACAAACACCCATCCAGAGGCTTCATCAAGAAGACACCACTCAGTGCACCAAGAATATGGTCACTAATGGAATACATTTTGAAAGAGGGTTCCCATTGGCAATAGATGCCCCTAAACTGATACTAGAATGTATGAAATGGTATGACCCAAATAAAAGGGTTGTTGTGAAAGAAGGGAGAGTCTATGAAAACCTCTCAAAGGATGGCATTGTGTATACATTTGGTCTCCCCTGGTTCAGGAAAATGAATACATTTTGATATCAAAGATGCTAATGCAACATATACGAGCTCAGAATACCAAAATAGGAGGTCCATGTTATCAACATGGTTCTGAGAGAAAAAAATGAAGATGCCAAAACATATCCTGAGGTCATCGTTTATTCAAGAGATTCAAGACATGATAACCCTATTGAGTAGAATGGCTAGATGTAGAGATGCCAGCAACTTTGAACCCTGGATGTTCATAATTATAAGGAAAATGAGGGATAGCCCCATGTAGATTCATTGGGGAAGATGCATCAATGACAAATTGCATGAACAGATGCAAACATTCCCAGATACCGAGTGGTTTAAAATTTCTTCATATGTTGTCTATTCTTGTGCCCTAAGGGAAAATATACAAGGTTTAAACAAAGTAGGTACCCTAGAAAGAGAACTAGGAAACAATTTGATTTATCATAGTTTTCCCCAGATTACTCCTTACTAGTACAGAGAGCACTACCAAAGGGTAAATGATGTGTTTGCTATGAAGTTGGTAAGTTTGATGGAAGGGTACAAGGCCAAGAGATTATCTCTTGAAGCACAGGGTGTTATATGCACTATTGGGTGTTGGTTCATTTAGTTTCCTACTTTCACCTACATTAGGGTGGAATTTTTTACAGATTACCCCTTCATGTTGTCTAGATATCCAACAAACAAGAAATTGTTACTTGAATTTTCCAGACAGGTGTTGTCATCTCATACTATTTTTTCACAAATACACAAGAAAGGGTCTATGAAATTCCCTCACTATTGGGAATTATAAATTCATGTCGGCTAAAAATGCCAAGCTATGTGAGGATGAATTAAAAATCTATGGGATAGAGTTCTTCATGCTCCAGAGGGAAAATTATGACCCAGTGGATATTATTCCCAAGAATATAAGCGGGAAATATGCCCATGTTCATCACTTGGAGAATTATTGGTATGACTATGATGATGACCATGCTATGAGAAAGTAGTTATATCAGAAGTTATCACTGGATGAAATAAAGGTTCTCAAAACTCATGATGTTCAAGAACAAATGGATGTTGATAATGGAGACATAAGCAATCCAGCTTATGAATCAGAAAAATGTTATGATGAACCCATCCCAGACCTTCACTACACAAAGAAGGAGGTTGTAACCATTGAAGTAATTTCTAAGCAAGTACTAAACTATACTCAGTCTTGGGTTGATGGTTACCTCATAACAATGAAGGAAGTTGGGATAACACCCACATATTTGCACAATGTGAAGAGAAATAAAAATTTGGTGAATTAATTGGGGTATAGTGGGGGTGTTGAGAAGAAAAGAAAGGTTGTTGAAACAAGGGAAGTTGAGAAAGATAGGGAGGAAGCCCCTGATACCTCAAGCCAAATAATTTCAATGGCATAGTTACAGGGGAAGATCCTGAAATAGCTAAAGAAGTTGTGGAGAAACTAGAAAGGTGGTCTACTATAATGGTAAGGTTTAAAGAGAAACATTCAAAAGAAAATTTAATAAGGTAGCCTATGGTAAAAGAAGTGTCTGATACAAGGTCACATCCTAAAAATAGAGATGAAGAAGAATTCATAGCAGGATCACTCGCACAAGAGGTAGGAAACCCTAAAGAAAGAAATGTAAGGTAAGAGGTGTCACCACTAAGAAAAATAGGGGGGCACTACAATTCAGAGCCTTATTTCTATTATTGATCAAGAAGAATATGTAATTGATAATCATGCAACTGAATATCAACCTTCACAAGGAAGAGTTAAAACAATTTCTAAGCAACCGCTAACTTCTGGAGAACCAAGAGAAAGTCAGGATATGGGTAAAGGTAAAGAGTCCTCATAAACCTTGGATGGTAGACAAGAAAATGATGATAATCCTAATGTTTCAAGACAATAGGAAAATTTTGCTCAAGGGAATGATGTTGAAAAGAAGGAAGGACAAGAAAATATAAGTCTCTAAGAGAAAGAGACCGATCTGGATCATGGTAACCCAGAATCCTTGCCACTGGGGATAGAAAATGTAAAAGTTATGGAGGTTGTGACAAGCAATGTTGAAGAATTAAGAGAAGAGGTTCTTGAACATTCTAATCACTGGGAACAGGTTAATACTAAAGAGGTGGAAGAGAAAAAAGAAGCACCTAACTGGTTAGTCGGGCAATTGGCTTTTCATTGGAGGTGGAATTAGTGCCTCTAGATTTTAAAAATTTAATGCAAGAACTGGAAACCCCTAAGGCTAGAGCTAGAAAAAATACTAGACATGTTAAATGAAATTCAAATGGAAGAACTCTCCAAATAGCTACTCTGGTAGGAGAAAAGAGCAAGCATGAAATGACAGCTAGGGATTACTAGGTGACAATGATTGATGTAAGACATTCATCGTGGGAGCAGGAGTTAGAGGAAATGAGGATGAATTTAGAAACTACTGCTACTCAAGTGAAGAAAAACAAACAAAAGAAGAAGGAATTAAAAGAACGAGTTGCTTTCCTGGAAAATTTTATCAAATCATTAGCCCAATCCAATCAGCCACATAATAAATTATTGCAAAACCTGTTGATGTCCAAAGAGCAGGTAGATGTTATAGCAATGCTCTGACATATGTTGAGTGTGTTTGAAGAATGAATATAACATCTGGTGAAACAAGGTGAGTAATCAATAAGAGAGGCAATAGGGAAAAATAAGGAGGCATACCATTGGCTTGAAAAGTATAGAAGACTTGAGAGTGAATGTCGAGACCACCAAGAGTAGAATGACATAGAAGGGCAGAGATTAAATATACTTCTTCATATGGATTTCTGAGAGTTGATAAGTGAAAAGGTGATTGTGGAATAGGAAGTTCAGATGCTCGAGAAATGGAGAGTACAGTTAAGTTGGGAGAGTGACACTTTGTTACAATGTATAAATAGATTAGAAAAGGTCATTGAAGTATGTGAGAAGCTAGGGGATATAATGAGAGCTTCATTGAAATGTTAGCTCAGTAGTATTGTGATCCTCAGACTCTAGGACAAGATGACACAGAAGTGAAAGCTTTTGGGGGATGGATTGAAAAGGTAAATAAGGACCCTGTTCAATCTTTGAGTAAAGAGGTCATTAATGAAATTATAAGATGTAGGAACACCATGAGAAAATATGGGATGGAAGTAATGTAGAGGAATGAAACCATTACTAAGATAATAGAAGAATATTCAAGGCATAAGTAAAGTTGGAAAGTAATTCAAAGTGTTCTAAAAGAATGTATACATCAACTTTTGATTGCTTTCCAAGAATATCAGTAGAAGAAAGATGAAGATTATTCTTCAAACTGGGAGTCTAGTGAAGAAGAGCATACAGTCGAGTAGCGAAATACCAAGAGTGTTGTGCAAATGTAGAGTTCTGAAGTGAATTTTGCATGGTTATTCCTGAGCCTGAAAAAGATAGTTAATCCCAAGGATTTTGAAGAAAAGTGTTAAGTATTTTGCATTGAGTGTGAAAGTACCCACAACCCAGAGCCTAAGGTTTGGAAGCTTGCTATTGAATAAAAGACAAAGTATCTTTGACTTAGTCTAGAAAGTTATTGTTCCAACTGTCATCTGCCACGTGCTACTATTTGATTTGTTCCTCTAATTCTCTTTCATATGTTTCATTTGAACTCTTTGGGGCCTTGTTCTTATAAAAGGTTGATAGTTTTTTTTATTTTCATTTAAGTTCAGAATTTGTGGATGGAGAACTAAAACTTTTTCAAGTGTTATTCTTTTTCTTGTTTTTTGTTCTATTCCAGATTAAAAACTAGTATGTTTCATTTGAGATTAATTAATATCAAGGCCAATTGAAAGATATTTCCTGATATGAATGTTAGGAATTAATGTTAGTGCTCACATGAATAATAATGTGTGAGGTCACGAAGTATTGTGGGTGTTAGGAATATTATATGTGTTATGGTTTGTTAGTTTAAATATTAGAATATTGTGTGTGAAGAAATATTGTATGGGATTGTAATATTCAAGTTGTTAGAACAACTTGTCTATAGAAAGAAATGATCAAAGGAGGTTATACTACTCCTATAATTTAGGAGATATCACTCCTATAAATATGTAATAGCTTATTGAACGAAAATGAAGAATAGAAGCATATTATTATATGTTGAAAATTTTATGTATAGCTTCTATAAACTCTCCTCAAATATTTTCCCATATTTTTTATATGGTATCAAAGAAGGCATGATTAAAGGGATTATCTTTGGGTAGCAAGCCTAAATCAATGCAAGGGAAAGGTGAAGGCTTTTATCCACATTAGTGAAATATGCAATAAACATAAATTATTAGTTGCAAAAACTAATGGACGTTTGGTATATTATCCTAGTTGTGTCAATATCCTATGTAAAATCCCCAATATCCTATTTGAAAGTATGGATCTACTATGCAAAGAAATTTTGTGTAAGGATTTAAGGGCATGAGTGTGCAGGCCCAAATTCTTTAACAGGAAATCATTACATTGAGCAGACCCAAATTTCTTGGAAACTGATTATTCCATTCATCCTATAATATGGCATTGATTTTTCCTAATATCTCAACAAAGGTGAGGATATAAAAGAACAATTGTTGAAGTTATCATCTCCAAGATCGCAGGTTACAAAAGAGACGTATATTTCAAGGAAATCACCATAGTTAAATGAGATATGCACAAGTCCCAAGCTCACTCGAGGGTTGTTTAGATATTATTTCATAATGTTTGGTCCACATATGTAGATTTCACTAGTATTTTAATAAGCCAATGCAAGTTGTGGTTGGGTGTGAGCTACGACTTGTAGAGGCTTTTCATTATTGCAAGATTTATACACTAAGCCAATGCATAAGGGACCAAAAATGATCAAAGAGAAGGCATGACGAAGATCACATACTATGTAGTGGACTAAATCTTGCAAGTCAATTAGTGGCCTCTCATCAATCACCAATGATAGGATCACATATAGATATGGTGGCATTTTTTTGGTGTGTACCTATTTGTAGTATTCCTATTACTTTGTGTGGTGAATGTTGGAAGAGAAATTGTATAGGATGGAAGATAATTTTAGAGATCCTCTAACTACGGTGATCCTCTAATTGTCGTAATTTGTTGGAAGATGATCGATCAGTGAGTATGTTCATTGGAAATGGTGATCATGTGCAACAAGATCTAAACAACAAGATCTGGATAGTAGTATGTCGCATGATAAGATTTGCTTTTCAATGTTCTTGGTTGTGTGAATAAGTGGAAATTTCACATTGTGGGGGGGAATAATAACCAATGTTCCATTCCCATTTTGCACCAAAATGACTAAAGTAAAGGGCGACTTCCAGTGGAAGTGGCGGTTGTCTATGTTTGAGATTGAGTGGCAACGATCGATAATTGTGACTACAATTAAGAACATTGTGTTCTTATGGAATGTAATGTGAAAACTTTTCCAATGTGAGTTTTTCATATTTGTGATATGTATTTGTTTCCTATATACTTCCCTAATGTATAAGCATAGTGGCAAAAAAAAGCACCAGAGTAAGTCAGTTCATGGATCATGAAAGGGTGTGTGGGAGGATCTATAAAACTACACAAGGTGGACAATTGATGGGTTTCTGTCATTTCAAGGTTTGTGGCAAGCCTATTTAAAACCATGGAAGGAGAGAGCCTTTATTTTGGATCAAGGTCATGAGTCACATAGTTGGACATGCCACAAGGGTAAGCATACTGCAGAGGAGTGTGTGAATGTTTTTCTACCATGTTCACACTAAGGGGGGGTGTTAGGAATTAATGTTAGTGCTCACATGAATAATAATGTGTGAGGTCGCGTAATTATTGTGGGTGTTAGGAATATTATATGTGTTATGTTTTTTAGTTTAAATATTAGAATATTGTGTGTGAATAAATATTGTATGGTATTGTAATAATCAAGTTGTTAGAGAAACTTATCTATAGAAATAAATGGTTAGAGGAGGTTATACTAGTTCTATAATTTAGGAGATAGCACTCCTATAAATATGTAATAGCTTATTGAATGAAAATGAAGAATAGAAGCATATTATTATATGTTAAAAATTTTATGTATAGCTTCTATAAACTCTCCTCAAATATTTTCCCATATTTCTTATAATGAAATCATACGCAATTGATTGTTTGTTCCTATCATAAAATACTATGTGTTGTGCCAAATTTGGGTGTATACTGATACTATCTGGTGGTAAATAATCCACATTTCTTTAAACTCTTAAATCATTCTATGCCTAGCTATGAAGAAATCTAGTGAAGTATAGGTTAGTTTTCTTTCATTTAGTTTATTTCTTGAGGCATGCATGGATAATACCTGGGAGAAATCTTTACATTTCAGTATTTTTTTATGCTTTATTTTAGATTATTTGCTTTATATTTTCAAAATGTGTTCTAAAATTGATGAATAAATGGATTTTTATATAAATATTTTGTTTCCATGAAGTTGTGGAGTGCTTAATGCTAAATCTTCTTGAGTATATGCAAGTAATTTTAATTTCATGAAATGTTATTGCAAATCTTTGATTTCATGAAGTTGTTAAGTGACATGTGAATGATCGAACTAAGATTATGTTTCAATATTTCAGATACTAGCCAATTTGTGACAACCATAGGCCCCTCATGTTTAACAACTATTTACACAACGAACCCTAAGTGAACCTAGTGCGTCAAGACTAGACATTCTCGAGCCTTGGGATTGAGCTAAGATTACCTTAGATTGAGGTTTTCCCTATTGATCTTTCAAGAAAGGTAGGTTCTCACAGTCCTCTATGAGAATTTATCTACTTATTGGTGTATGCGTGCAACATTCGCGTCAATAGATAGTGAGTAGCACAACAGCATAAAAGGGATTGCACAGTGGTAAAGAGGTCAAAATGGATAGTATTCTACAAGCAAGGAATGAATAGTCACCTTGAAGTCAAGAGCAGTGATTGTGTTTTGAACCTCAAATGTAATTTCATGTTCATAAAGGACAATATATACAAGCCATAATGATGATGATAATAATCATGGTAAATCTAAGAGACAATTTGAGGTTTTGAAATATACATTATTTAAAAGCCTGATAGGTTCCCCTATGCCTCCTAGAAGACCTAGTCATTTTCAAGCTATCTACAAGTAACTTCAAATAACTTTATCACATGCATATCATGTAGAGGTTTTCACAAGTTTAGTGGAATAAAAGTTCAATTTGGAGGCACTTACAATCAATTTAGAAGCTAACAAGAAGCCTACATGGATACAACTAAAGTTGAGTGCAGTTTGGAGCCATAACCATATGTTTTGGGCCCAAAAATAAAGGATTTTTTTCCTTGTACACCCAATAACTTAAGAAATTCATGAAAATTTATTGAAGGCATCAATTCCAATCAATATCATGTATATTATTTTAAGACCTATTCAAGTTCAATTGGAGACACTTTTCAAGGGGCATGTAGAGGTCAAGAGGTCATGACGTTAAATTCAACTCTTCTTCACAAGGTTTTGCATGATTTTTCTACTAGTTCAAAGGTAGTTCCACATCCAGACAACTCTCAACCATCATACAAACTTATCCTCTTCCACGAAGATAAGTCCAATTAAGCTAGAGGTGGCCTTCCTTAAATGTAAGCATTCAACTCTTTTTAGAGTTAGTTCTTTCATTCTTACTTTTTCCTTATGGAAGAGAAGAGATTTTAACTCAATTATTTTAAGAGATATTTTAAATACAGAGTGGAAATTTTATGTAATTTTAGTATTTTTTTATTTGTATTAGCAAAAAATCTTACCATTTCAATAAAAGAAACACATTTTCCTTCTCCAAATTCAGGTGCTAAGTATCTCTATAGATGATTTGATCTAATTTTTTTTATTATCAATGCAAAATCCTTAAATTATGTATCATTAGAAAATATTCTACAATAGAATTAAAAAAAAAAATTACACATCGTAGATTGTGTTATTTCTTTCAGCAACTATAGTTGTGAAAACTTCTAGTTTTCCATCAAAAAACCTAAAATACAACCTTCTTATGAAACATTGTTGTGTGAGCTTGTGAAAGTTGAGTTGTGTATAGCGTAAAAATAATTTTTGAGAGAATTTGTGAGTTGAAACAAGTATAAGTCTCAGATTTTTGGTGCATCACCTCCTAGGATCAAGTAATCTTTTAAGTTTTAGTTCTTCTATCCTTTGTCCTCATCAAATCAGTAGTTAATAGGAGGTTCATCAAGGGAACCAACCCTCTCTAGAGGTTCATCTTCACCATAGGAAACCCACATATTTAATATAATCCCATGTTTCATAGGATAGCTAAGTTTTGCACTTAGTCAAGGTGTAATCCTCGTGACAACAGTTTTTGGCAGGCCTGATGGGACTTTGAAACTTGTTTCAGTCCACAAACTACTCACTTTTTACTATTTTCCTAGTATATACTACAATATTTTTATCCTTTTGAGATTATAAACATATACTTGATGACTCTATTCTTTTATTTTTAAGCAAATATAATGTGAACAAAACATGAGAAGAGTGCAAACAAGAGGAAGTTTAACTCCTTTTGAGTATTTGCAGCTATCACCACCAAGAAGAAAAGGGAGAGCACAAAGAAAGAGTCTTAACCCACCAACTAGGACACATTCTACACCTCCAAATCATAGGCTTGCAAATTTTATTCCAAGAATTCAAATATCAAATATACAAATACCAACAAATCTGATGGAAATGAAGCTTGTTTTAGCAACCCTTATAAGCTTTCCTTTCTTCACTATAGAAGATCATACTATGCCTATTGAGCATATCAGAGATGTAACCACACTGTGTGCAGTTTACAATATCATTGTTGATAAGGTGACAATCAGGCTCTTGGTTGCTTCACTAAAGGGAATTTAAGCATTGCAATAGTTCAAGAGTTTAAATGTCAATTCAATCACAACATGGGATCAATTGGGGGACTCTTTACATAATCAATTTGAAGATAAATTAGATCATTTATCTTTGGTGGAGTAGCTAACTACCATCAAAAGGGATCCACATCAACACATGACTTATTTCAACTTTCATTCCCAAAAGACTTGGGATAGGATACCACCAACGGTAAGGCCTTTAGCTCAACATGCATTTCTATATTTTCTTAAGGCCCTTAACAGTGATATATCTATGATGATTCAATCTATGGGTGGAGCCACACTCCCTAATGTATATGAAATTTCCATCAGGGCAAAAAATAGCCTTATATAATATGGTAAAATATCCCCAAGGCCTCCAATACCCATTTTTCTTGAGGTGCAGCCACCTATACCATTGCTAATACCTCTTATAAATGTTGTATCTGCTATACCAACACTGAGTTATCTAAATTTTAACCAAGGAAAGGTTGTCCCAACTTAATCTCATGATTTGCAGGAGATAAAGGGTTTATTGCAGACCTTTGGCAATGAATAATGAACATAAAGAAGAGGAAAAATCAAAATTTCAGGCCTTATCAACCCAATCAGCCTAATAGGCCTCCTTATCAAGCTAATACTCAAGGTCAAAGAAGGAACTTAATGCTAGGCCTTATCAACCTTGCAATTAGAATGCTACCAACATTTCTAGGGAGCTTGTACCAATAAAAAAAACATGGCACAGACTATGAATGGTGTTTTCCATGCAACTAGCCTCATAACCAAGCCACATGCTCTAATGGAATGCTCAGTTAGGCCCTTGTGGTAAAATATAATACTATTGTCCCACAAGATACAATGCAAAAATATCATGAACAAAAGGCTTCTCATACTAATCAAGGCCATCAAGATGTCACTTTAATGAATTGACAAGGTGAAGAGTTTTGTGGGGTGAATCATCCTAATGCACAAAATCAGTCATCTCACTCTATTGCAACCAATACAAGGGGAAAAAAGAGGGTTGTTGACATAGGACAACAAGTTGATAAGGGGAAAAATTAGGCTTCTATAGGTCACCAAGGTGTTGTTGGTCCATCACTGTGGACACAGAAAAAGTATCTATTTTTGCTTGCTTGATATGGGAATAATTGATGACAAATTGGACCTAATAAGGCCTTGACTTGGTGTTGTGAGGTGTTTTACAGATCCACATTAGGTCTTGGTCCCTTGCAAATAGAATAAAATGCATTTATTGATGTCTTGTAAAGGTGTTGTAAGGTGTTGTAACATATCTTCACACTTTTCTAAGACCATAATATCATGATTCACCTAAATAACCTTACCAAGACCTATTTCAAACTGTTGTACAGTCTTGTAACAAAATTTCACACTTTCCTAGGCTTGTCATCAATATTTACACCTTTCTTATGCTTTAAATGGCCCCTTTATACACTTGTAGGCCTTACTTAAGTGTCTTGTTGAAGAAGAACCCGATAAACATTATTTAAATTATCACAATTCCCGACATCCACTTAAAAATTCCCAAGTGGAATAAGTCGCCATTGGTGGCGACTTAGTCCCATTTGGCTCAAAAATCAAAATTAAATTAAATTTCTTTCGTGTTTTTATTCCTTAAGACCTAAGGTCGGCCTGTGATGAGGTATTTTGGGAATTAGGGCATAATTGTGTATAAATATAGGGTTTTCCCTCTCATTTGATCTAATTCATAATTCATCCACATTCATCCATCATTCATTGGGTTCTCAAGTCAAGCAAGCTAGGGTTTTAGCATTTTAAGTCATCAAGATAGCATTCTAAGGCATTTAAGGGAAGATTCTTCATGTTTTGCTGTAGAAATTCAAGATCAAACATTATGGAAAGGTATTAACTCCATTGTTGCATGCTTCATTACATTATTTCTTCATTTGGTTTAATTACCTAAAAAGGGGTTTGACCAAGGCAAACCCCATGCCCTAACAATCAATATCTTCTCCTTCTTTCATTGTGTTTGCATATTTAGACACATTGAGGGTTTGAAGATCATTGATGACTAGTTTGAAGACTTCTTGAAGACCTCTCCTTGCTTGCAAAGCCAAAATATCAACAAAAAGTCACTTTTAGGCCAAAAAATCAGAGTTTCAAAAGCGAACACCTATCAAGAACCGAAGTGCAGACCGAGGGCTTCCATTTCCACTTTCAAATTTTTAGAAATTTAGAAGTGGACTAAGTCACCAACAGTGGCGAATTAGTCCCACTAAACCTATTTTCCAGAGGTTTTTGCAGATTTGGATACCCATTTGGCCGAAACGGGTTTTTGAGCAGCTTTTTCTAGAACTGGGACTAAGTTGCCCAGATTGGCACAAGTGTCCTAGTTGACTTCTGCATCAATTTTATCAAGATTCCAGACCCTCATGCCATCATTTTTCAGCCTCCAGGTGTACACATTTAGTTTTACAATTTTTTGTTTTGTTTCATGGTCATTTCTTGGTCATTTAGTTCATGTTTGCATACAACACTGTGTTTTCTAGCACTTCACTTTTCTTAGATTTAACATCAATAAGTCATATTTCTTTCAGCTTATTGTATTTAGACATCACATTCAAATACATTGCATCCCTTTTACATTAATCTTGAGTGTAGACATTTGCATTTTGGACCCAATTCCTCTCCTTTTAGGTGAAAAACCTAGAAGTGTTAGGGCAACTTTGAGTAATCCAAAATCATTGTTTACAATCACATACATGAAATATGCAAATACTACTAAGAATACAAGTTTTGGTAAACAAATATCAACCTAAAAGTTAGCCACAACCACTACAAACACCTAAGTGATGTTGTTCCAAGAGGAAAGCCAAAAGTTAGCACAATACCATTCAATATTTTAGAGCATATGAAGAATGAAAATGTTAGTATGTCAATGTGGGATTCAATATCTCTTCCTAAACAAAAGGATTTGTTGCAAAAATATTTATCTAACCTTTCCTTGTCAAATAAAGCTTCTAAAAAGCAACCCAAAGTTTCACTTTCTAGCACTCCACAAGCCAAATGCAAATAAGTTAAAGATTTCAAACCACCTCCATTTTGTGTATCTTTGAATATTGGCCAACACCTTGTTCATAATTGCATGATTGACTTAGGAGAAAGTAGTTTTGTAATGTCTAAAAAAATAGTTGACAAACTTGGTATATCATAACCTCTTGCCAAAAGAGTAGTATAATTAGATGGGACATCCATCAACATTATTGGATTCATTAAGAATTTGAGCCTCACCTTGCATGCTTGTCCAATTTTTCCATAGCTCAAGACATTTATGTCATAGATCTACAACTATATTTTTTCATATGCATTTCTAGAGACTTCGTCATAAAATTGGGTGGTTATCTATTTGTTGATTGGTCACACATGTTTTTAGAACAAGGTATGCAACCAAGGTAACAGTCAAATCAGAGCTTATTGCAAAAGACCATATAAATCCTTATGTTCCTAGTGTTGTGAATGCAAATTTTACCATTCATGAGAAAGAGAAACAACTTATTGTTCAAGAGACTAATATTCCAATAGAAGGCATATCTAGTTTGTTTTTAAGTGAGCGAGAAGTTGAGAATTATGAGGTTGATCCGTTCAAGCATATGGAAGAATCAGGATTGGGTATCTATTTGATTCATGAACAATACATTTTTGTCCCTAGCTTGGTAAAAGATGAAAAAAAATAGTGTGAACAATAGTTAGATGAGTTGTGGTAGCTCTAGTTGATGGACCAAGGATTAAAAATGGTGTTGGTGGAGGAGAAATGCTTGTTTCTCCTACAAGTGAGAAGTATTATTTAGCTTTCAAGTTTACTTTTAGTTGCACTAATAATAAATTAGAGTATGAAGCACTAGTTCATGGTTTGGAATGGGCAAGGAAGAGAAAAATCAAGTGTTTGCAGGTATTTGGAGATAGTGAACTCATTGTAAATCATGTGAGAGACTTAAATGTCTCCAAAAATGACTTATCTTATAGGCATAGAATTTTGGATATTATTGAAGAATTTGATTATTTTAACTTGATTTCCATACCTAAAAATGAGAACAAGCATTTTGATAGGTTGGTTGCAATAGGAGCACAATATGATATTCCAAATGATATCAACAATAGTAGGGTACAACAACATGTGAAAGTTATGGTAAGACCTTCAATACCTGATAATCAAACACATTAGAAAGTGTTTGATAGTGACAAGAAAATTACAATTTTTTTATTGAAGAGGCTGATTTTTCAATTGCTAACCAAGGAAAATTACAATAGCAGTATGGTGAGAAAATTATACGGATGAAAACTAACAATTTTCCAAAAGTTTTGGTCTCATTGGAATCATTTTTAAGTTTTGATGATCAAGCAAAAAAGAATAAAGTTAGCATGCAAGTCAAGAAAGATCATTATGAATAGGTAAGCATTTTTAAAGACAAGCTTTTGAAGTTGGGTAAGGTATGCACAACTGAAGAAAAAGTTGCTTTTATTCAATTATGTCAAGAGTATGATGATATTTTTGCATGGAAATATAGTGATTTGAAGGGATTTGACCCCAAGCTTTCCCAACACACTATTGAGCTTGAAGCCAATACCAAACCTATCATGCAAAAGCAAAGGCAATTGAACCCAAAATTAGAGCCACTCATGAAAATGGTGTTGAGCAAGTTGATAGAAGGAAACATTATCTTTCCCATCAAACACACCTCTTGGGTCTCCAATCTAGTTCCTGATAGGAAAAAGAATGGATAAATAAGACTATGTGTAGACTTCAGAGACCCGAAAAGAGCATCACTCAAGGATCACTACCTATTGCCTTCTATGGAGAAAACCTTATAGGTTGTATCAGGTTCTGAGAGGTTTTATTGTTAGATGGTTTTTTTGGTTATAATCAAGTATTACTGAAAGAGGAAGACCAATATAAGACTACTTTTACTATTAAATGGGGTACAATGTCATACAAAAGGATGCCCTTTGGATTGTCCAATGTTGAAGCAACTTTCCAAAGGGCAATGGATATGGTTTTTCAGGGGTTGATAAACAAGTTTGTGCTGATTTATCTTGATGATATCACTCTTTTTTTAAAGGATACTAACGAAAACTTCATTCATCTAAGTATTTGGCAGGTGCAAAGAATATGGTGTTTCACTCAACCCAAAGAGGAGCTTCATTATAGGTTGTTTGCTTTAGAATCTTGTAGAGTGAAGTAACATGGTGGAAATTCCATTCTAAGGTTTTGGTTATTGAAATCACTATACCCTATAACATAAAACACTTAGATTTGAAACCCTAAGACTATAGATCTATGGTTTATGTTTTGTGAAGACTATCAATACAAAATTCATTTTATGTTATATTTGATGGTTGACTAGGTATAGGATGTTGAAAGTCACTTAAGTGACAACTCAAGGGGTTGAAGCTCATTGGATAACTAGCCCTTCCCTTTTGCTATTATAGATCAAAGAGGTTAACAACTTATGTTCCACCACCCAAGAAAAAATCAACGACCTTCATTTGATTTGAGTTTTGGCAGAAAACAAAGATCAAGGGTTACTATTTAATTTGTGCATTGGTGGTTCACATTCAAAGCTATGAACAGTTACTTTACAAGGATTGCCTTTTGACAAGAAATTAAGTGTCATTTCCAGTGGTATGGTTACATAATTTTGCAATTATTTTTAAGACAATGATGGAATAATATGTATGGTGAATTTTTAACAAGAGGCTTGAGGTCTGTGATAAGTTTTTGAAGGTTACAACATTATGCTTGTGTACAGATAATACAAATATTAGTGTGACTAAAGTTAGAATACAAGTATAAGGAGTTTGATCAAAATTTGATGGATAGTGAATGAATCTATTTTGCAATGCATTGAATATGCAGATATTTATGTATCTTGTGTTGTTTATCATAATAGGGGATTTTTGTGAATTTTTTACTAATGAATTAGTGTTGTGATATGAGTGAATAAGGGAGATGGATTTTTTGGTGGTGCAGAGATAGAGTAGTGGTTTTTTCTGGAAATAGAGTAACCCTATGATTTTTTTTTATTTCTTCTGAAGTGATTCATGTTTGCCAATGAGGCATATTGTTTTGCTAGTGAGGCATACAATTTGTAACCAGTGAGGTTTTTGGCTAGTGAGGCTTTTCCAGTGAGGCATAGTATGTAACCAATGAGGTTTTTGCCAGTGAGGCTTAATGAAATTTATTTTCATAGTGGTTTTTCACCCTTTTAGGGTTTTCCACTCATACAACTTGTGTTATGTCTCCTCTTGGTGATTTTTCATATTGTGCTTGATAGGTCATCTTTGTTCAAGTATCATGTTCTGATTTACATATCATTGTGACTCCCTCAACATTCAAAACCTATAATGTTTGAAGTGTTTTCAATGGATCTCTTTACATAATACAAGTTGGTTTATTATTAAAATTTGATTCCTCATTAGACCACTGATTCACCCCCCCCCCTCTCAGTGGTCCTATACTCCAACACCAAGGATAGTCACTTCAAACTAAATAGGATATTCCTCAAGTTCTTTGAAAATGAAATGGTAGATATTCTTAAGATCATGACAATGGTCTCCAAGGATAAAGGATAGTCTACAAGAACAATAGGTGGTAGTTCATAATGTTTGGAAGTGTCAAGGAATTCAAACTATGACAATCATATAAATTGTTCAGTCATAAAGATCACAATCATTATGACATTATTCATAGTCATATAAAGTTTAAAGAAGACAAAGGAAAATCAATCATGTCAAATCCAAGAGGTACAATCACAATCCTAAAAAGGTTACTAAGGTAGGGTAACATGAAGACTTCATCAAATGAAAATGACCACCAATAAGGGCAGTCAATAAAAATCCTCTCATCTGAATGACAATGAAGAGGAGTTTAGAAGGCAGTATGGTAAGAAGATAATCATGATTATTGGGGAAGACTATTTATGAAAAGCCTATAGAGTGTTTGTTGTAAAAGATAAGGGTTTTACCATCCCTTATTATGTGCTCTACTACTAACACTAAATGGTGGATGCAAGGCATGTCAAGATGCATAAAAGGATCTTTCAAAACATGACAACATCAATGAAATAGAGGAAATACCAAAGTTATATATCCACAATGGAAAAAGGACAAATTACCACTTAAGAGCAAGGATCTGATGAGACAATGTTGTTCAAAATGAGAATGATAGTCTACAAAGGACCATGAAGATGAAATGAATGATAGTCAACAATCTTTGTGAGAGGAGGCTATCAAGAGTAGTTGCAAAAGGATAACAATCTAGTGAAAGGTATAATTTTTTGAAGGGAAATAGGAGGTCCCAGAAAGCCATATGAGAACTAGTAAATGCCTCTAGTATCTATCATTTATTTTTCATTTTCTTGATACAAGCATATACAACTATGTCTTAAAGTAGAAATGGATATAGTTTAATTTCCACCACATTAACCCTTAGAGGAAAGAAATGTAGCTTTCAGATCTAGGATAATTTCAATAGCATAACAACATGTAAATTAGGATTTAAAGAATAAAAGAAAAGATAGAAGACAAATAACACAAATATACATAGGGAAAACCCTTTTGGGTAAAAAAACTCACACCCCAACAACACATATCATTTTTATTATTAGAAAAAAAAATTATAATATAGATGTTGAGTCTATTCCCATGTAGGCTTGAACTAATTTATCTATCTATAACAACAATGTTATAATACACTTGTAGGCTCATACCCTCTTCTTGGAGATTACATCTAGCTCTTCTGGAGAAAATTCAGTAGCATAACCCCTATGAATCAAGCTTCTCATAAATCCTATAGTATAACACCTATATTTATAGAGTGTACAATTCCTGAGATATAATTTTCCATAAACCCATTCCTATGCATGAACATTCGACAAGAAAGGCACTACATGCAAAAGCATGCAACATGCACATGCAAAAAAGCACATGTCAAAAATTTGGGCATCCACATTCCAAGTTTGACTCAACTAGAAATATAAACTGCATTCATGCACAACTTCACTTGTAATTAGAAACATCCAATCTTGAATTTTCAAAGTGGGTGCCAAATTCCTCAAAAATAGGTACATTCCATAGTTAACTCTATTGGTTGAAAATTTTGTATACCTTGAGGATATGCAAAATTGTGGTTTCAACCACAATGTGTGAGATAAACTCTCCTATTTTCAAAGGGAAGGCTCCCCCTTTACCTTTTATTTTAACAATTCAAAAATAAACTCTAACTATAAATCTATTCTAAATTTGGGTGAAACTCTGTCTTGTTCTCTTTTTTCAGAAAAGACACTTATTCTTTTCTCTTATTTTAGAAAAGAATCATAGTTGAAAGCATAAATGATCAATGAAGTAAACAAATAAAAAAGCATAGTTTCCATAAAGGCACAAAGTCCTTTGTTGCTCCTTCGGGATGGGAAAACAAATTGAAAGCACAAAGTCTTTGACAACTTACTCTCCTATCAACCTTTTTAGATGATTTTTTGGTCACCAAGTACAGTATGTAGTAGCTCAAAATCTAACTACATGATGCACTTTTAATGCACAAACATAGAAAATAAAAGCAGCACAAAGTTTGCAAGTTACCCCCTTTGCTTGAGCATTCTACAATAGCTTCAAACGTGATAAACAACTGAAAGTCTACAGTATCAAATCAAAAAACCAATCTAAAACTCCAAATGCAATAAGCAGCTCAAAGTCTGCAAAATTGAGCTTCAATCCCTCTTGTATAACACCACAAAACTCACAATTAATATGCAGAAAATGTCATCACATAACACCTTGAATCAACACAAAGTTTGAAAGCAATTTTCCTCTTTTAATTGACTGTAATCTGATTTACATCTAAACTCAAAGTCTTAAAGTGCACATACAAACTAGCAAAGTTTTGTTGCATTGCCAAAAGATAAAAATTACAAAGAGCACCCTCCTATATATAGGTGAGGGGCTGAGAGAAAAATGTGGGAGGATCCTAACTAACTTTAGTCATTTTCTCCAACCACCGTGACTTATTCCAAGTACAGTCCTAATTTAACTCAACTTGTAGTTGCCTTACATGTAATTAAATTTTACAAAAATGCAAGTGAAAGAAACACTTGCAATTACAATTTTTGCTTTTACATGTAACTTGTCAAAACAAAATAAATAAAACATGAAAGAAGTAAACTATGTGTTATCCTCTATCAATGAAGTCATCATGTTGCTACAAACTGCTCTTTAATCAACTGTCTTTTCCTTTTCACAATTCTAAGATGTCTTGATTCACCGTCCTATCTCAATAGACCTGTATAGGACTGCCTTTGCATGTTACTAATTTCCATAGGTAAGAAGATCTTTTGATGAAGAATATCCTTTTTAAAGATCTCTTGGGAATATCATCACTTTCCCTTGGCATGAATGTACTTCAGCTTGTTCAATTATTCTTTACTCTTCACAGATCTTTGTCTAGCTTTCTCGTGCACTATCATTTGTAGTAAGACACCATAACTTTGACCTTCATTACATTGTTTATTCCATATCTTCATTTGAATTTTCCATTCTATGCCTTTTCTCTTATCATCATACTCTGCCTTATGCTCACAAATCTCTTCATAGAATTGCAATTCGGGTCTAGGAAAACAAATTACAAGTTGCTGATAAAAGCAATTTTAGGTCTGGAAACCAACATTGCAAATGATTTTAGAACATACAAGAGATCATGTTACTTGCAATTTCCTTTTTGTAGCCTGGTTTTGAGAATGATATTACAAGTGAAATGACTTGCAATCAGACTTTGGAAAAGACACTGCAAGTAATTTTTTTTAAAAACAAATCAGATCTTGGAGCACACATTGCAAGTTGTTGGGTAATAACAATAGTATTTTGGGTTTTTGAAATGTTATTGCAAGGGAACACTTTGCAAGTAAAACTTGGATATTACAAGTGATCTAATCGACTTTTGGCACATGTAATACAAATGCAACTAAGTGCTTTTTGGGACTAAGGATGTTGTTGCAAGTGAAACAAGGGAAAAACGGATCTCAAGAAGGACATTTGCAAGTGAAAGAAACCACTACTCACTTGTAGTCGGGTTTTTGATAACACAAAGCAAGTAAAATAAATCGATCTCTTTCAAAATCGGACTTCTTGAACACAAAAACAAGTAACTTTAACTTAAAAAATTAAATCGGGTTTTTCAAAGACAATTACAAGTTCACTTTTTCACTTAAGTAATAAATCAGACTTTTTATAACACTTTACAAGGTAACTTGTAATATGAGTAAAAAGTTCCTACACTTGTAAGTTAAACAAAAAGTTCCTATTACTTGCTTTGAAGTCAGGTTTTTTATGAGGCATTACAAGTGAATTTAACTTGCAGTTGGAAGAAAAAGTTCCTACAACTTATAATTAGAACAAAAAGTTCCTATTACTCACTTGTAATGAGAAATCAAAACCCCTACTTGTAGTGATACCTCAAAAACCCGAAATTGACCAAAAACACAAGAAAAATGACTCAAAAACTTATGAAAATGAATAGGAGTGGATGAAAAAGGATGTCCAAGGGGACCATTGATCCAAAACCAAAATATTCCAACCTTTGTACCTCGTAAAATGTGCCTTAAGGAAGAAAATATTCAAAAAAAAATTAAATTTTGATAGGTTATCCTAATTTTTAACAAGTCAAAAATTAGGGACAACAAACTCTATACACCTTGATACATGTCACCACCGTGAAACTCCAAGAATTTTTTACAAACTCCTCTCTCCAAATGAGATCCCAAGTGACAAGTGGCACTATGGCCCACCTCCATGAAGTATGCACAAATATTAATGCTTCAAATAAGCACCTGGGTGACAACTGGCACTCTGTTGAGCTTCACACCTTGCATGTAGGATATAACTCTCCCCGATGGTTCCCACAAAGTGTTATGACAACTTTTATAGTTGGAAACTTAGAATATATCAATATTTGCACAATTATGTATCCTAAAATTCATGCTAGGACTCAAAGGTTAAGACACCTTAATCCCAAAATTCTCCCACTTGTCGAAGACCCACCAAGAGTCCATGGAATCAACAATATTTACCTGCTAAGATTCAACCGATGAAAACACATCATCACAACCATACATGCAATCACATGAATCTTGAGAAATGCTCTCATGCTACAATCAAGACACCTACAAAAACATCCAAGATGTCCACCATCTTATGCGATAGTTTCTTTCATCCTCCAAAGGAAAGGAACAAACCATGGTGTATATACACCAATCTAAAGAACACAAGCATAAAATCCAACTGATGGCAAAGGATAAAAGATACTACCACAACTCCATTGTGTTCACGAGCTAAAAAAAGTTCAAACAACTCTAATCCCATAACCAAAACATAATTTTGAAGCCAAAGAACCCTCCAAAGAATAATATAAACCATCAGCTAGAACAACAACCAAAACAAGTTTACCACATCTAATTGATGAACACACGAGACTAAAAATTGCACCCACAACAAATGCTAATCCGTCTAATCTACCATACCTCAAATGTATTCATAACATCAAAAATTCATGACAATAATATATCCAACCCATCAACCGCAATCACAATCTCCCTGTGCCAAAATAATCGATGAAGATAGACACATATCAGAACTCCCACTACATGGGTAATGTCTAGTTTGAAAATATATCAAGGCATACTGATTCTACCAATAGCACCACATAGAGGATGTATCCATGCAGTACCAAGAAACATCCACAATGACATGCACAACCTGCAACTAACTACTACAAGTACATCTCTCAGCAAAGGTCTCCCAAGCTCTTTCATATTAAGTCTCCAAAGCTCTCCCATGTTCTCCACATTTGACAAAGGACAGAGATAAAGGAACCTCCATGTCATCACCCAAAACCAAATGACAACACATGACCACAAACCAATGATCACCATAGTTGCACACATGATCACAACCCCAACATCATGTGAATTTGAACATCCAAGAAGAAAACCAAGACCAAAGAGAGAAATTTTTTACATCATACATATATATAATGTCCTTCTACATGCACCTCTAAATGCTCAATTGTGTCAAGTATGATCTCCTCCACAACCCCAAAAGAATAGACTCAACAACACCCATCATGTTCAATATCTAAGATCAAACACAGCATATAAATCATGTAATCACATGGATGTAAGCTTCTCATGAGAAGACCAAACTAAGTTCATTTCCCATATCAGGAAATCAACCCACTACCATCTACTAAAATCCCCATAAATGACATCACAGTGTCAACTCATATGCTCAAGGAGATAACCATGTTGAACATCTCTCATAATGAATCCTCTCGAACCACCTAATTGTATCTCAAGATCTATATCCATGAAAGATAAGCATAACACCTGAGAGGACCAAAGGGCTATGCCTCTCAAGTGATAAACTGTCAAGTAGACCAAGAGTTGGGAATGAGAATGCTCCTCCAAGATATCCAAGACATCATGACTCATCCAAGAGAAATCTCTTCACAGTTCTATCATGAACTCACGTCCATGTTCAGGTGAAAAAATCCTCAGACTTCTTATTGAGATCTCATCATGAGTACCCATCTCAACATATTCTCTCATATCAAGAGAAATATAGCCACACCCACATCTTCATGCATCAATGAGCACTAAATACATATTAACCCATGATAAGCTCCAAATGCAAACACTACACTCTCATGAAGCTCTCAACCACATGACCAATATACTCAAAACTCAAAGAACTTTCTAGATCATTATCAAAGTTCTAACTGCGGTCAAGAACCTATCATGACATCATGATCTAAATAGTATCATGCCAACACTCTAATACATAGTCAAGAATCCATTGTGGCACAACACTAGAACCCATCCTCGCAATAGAGGATCACCATCTCCTCCAAGGAGATCACATGCTCCAAGTGAGAAAATCATGGTCTCAAGAGCAATGTAATATACCAAAAATCTAATGTGCCATCAAGAGTATACCATGACATACCAACAACATACTCTAAACCAACATCACATGTTCAAGCATTACCGACACCCCAACCAAATACTCCAAGAGTCCTTCATGGCTCTAAGGTATCACACACCTTCAACCTCATAAAGATAAACATCTACAAATAGTGTCCATACAAATGTGAAAGAACCCTTCTATAGCAATAGGGTCTAAGAGCTCCTCCTAGTAACATTTGCAACACTAAAGAAGATCATCCATCACCAAGTGATGAATACACAATCACTGCTAAAGCTCCCACTAAACAGTGATATCAAGATCTCCAAGCATCATAACTCATCCATCTCCTAATTTGAAGATCCTCTAGGTCCACACACCCACATGTCCATTTGAAAATAATATCAAGTGGAACCAAGAAATCCAAGGAAAGGAAATACACCATCATTGTCACAACAACTCACACAAAATAGTGTATCCAAGTTATCAATGATATCATGATAGAACATGTTATAGGTCCCCACAACTAACTATCCAAGTACTCAACACCATCCATCCTCTCATACCAAAGTAACAGACTAGTGCAAAAATGACCACAGACAAGGTTAAATGATATAGTCTACAAACACATTGAAACAACCTCATGGATATATGCAGTCCACATCCAAGTTCTCCCACCACAATAAAAAAAGGTGGCCTACCCACATGACTGCATAACTCATAGATCCAATCACTATTACATGCAAACCCATCATCACATTAGTAAATAGAAAAATAGGATATCAAAGAAGATATCATGTAGCTTTTCAAGACTCAAACACAAGATCACCAACAAATCTGATTTGCCAAAAACCACAACATGAGCACCATAGTCAGGAACACTCCAAGAATTCACCGCATAAATGTTGAGTGACTAATCACATACCAAAATATCCATATAGAGAAGATCTGATATCTCCTCAAACCATACATGAAGCATACATGTAGAGCTGCAACTATCTTACATCTAGAATCATCCAAAGGCCATGACCCAAAAAATAGTTATCTACAAATCTACACAATCACAACTTTCATTTAACTATGTAAACTTTACAAAACCATTATGTTTATTTTCTTAAAAAACATGCAAATCCACATCCACTTATCATCTGGAAGGCCCAAAGGTTAAAAAGCAACTATAACAATTAATCCAAAGCAATGGATTATCATGAATATGCATAACCATATATTTTTAATAGAAAATCCATAAAAACTTTAGATCCAAGGAACATCAATTCAAGCCATGCAAGTACAAACATCCATCAATAAATTAGACGAAAAAGAACTCTAGGCCCATTTGTAGGCCAACTCCACCACCGTGTACATGCATTTGAGAGAGATGTGCTATTCTAAAACCTTCCAGATCATCCAATGATCAACTCCATAGCCTACATGTATTCAAGGTTATTGAATTAATGTCTTCCAATGTCAGGGGCTAAAACCAAGCACCCAACATAAACACACCAAACTGAATTCAGAACAACACAAGTCTCTTCATATGACCAGGGAGCCCATCTCAAACACCTAATATGAAAACTCTATTGCACACAACCACAAAATTAAAAAAAACCACCATGCAAAAGGGTTATTCAACTATCTAACTAGGAGCTCCAGATCAACATCATTTCAATGTATTCAACTCCACTTCTTTCTATCTTAACCATCCTTCTTCATGCCTATTGTTTACAGAAACTAAAACATCTGCAAGTCTTTCACTTGCCAAAGGATTAAAAATCACTAGAAGAAATACCCAGAACTCCAAACACCACATACATCACCATGCGAGCACATATAAGTGACATACAAGTCCATGCAAGTACATGCAACTTACATACATATACGTGCAAGCACATGCAAATTTAGAACTGAGCTCTTATACTAAATTAAGGGAAATAGGAGATCCCAGAAAGCCATCTAAGAACCAGTATATGCCTTCAATATCTATCATTTATTTTTCATTTTCATGATACAAGCATATATAACTTTTTCTTAAAGTGAAAATAGACATAGTTTAATTTCTACCACATTAACCCTTAGATGAAAGAAATGCAGTTTTTAGATCTAAGATAATTTCAACAACATAACGACGTAAATTAACATTAAAAGAATAGAAGAATAGACAGAAGATAAAGAACATAGATATATGTGGGGAAAACTCTTTCGAGTAAAAAACCCCACACTCCAATAGCACAGATTATTTGTATTATCAGCAAAAAAATAGTTATAATACAAATACTGAGTCTATTCTCATGCAGACTTGAACCAATGTATCTATATGTAACAATAATGTTACAATACACTTGCAAGCTCATATCTTATACTTGGAGATTACATCTAGCTCTTTTGGAAAAAATATGATTGTATAACCCCTATGATCAAGCTTCTCTCACAACTTCTCTAGAATAACACCTATATTTCTAGAGTATACAGTGCTCAAGATAGAAGTTTCCATAAACCCATGCCCATGCATGAACATGCAATAAGAGGCACTACATGCAACATGCATATGCAAAAAATCACCTATAAAAAATCTACGCATCCCAATTCCAAGTTTCACTCAACTAGAAATAGAAATTGCATCCATACAAAACTCCACTTGCAATTAGCAAAATCCAATTTTGACTTTTCAAAGTGGTCACCAACTTCCTCAAAAATAGGTACATGCCATAGTTAACTCAACATGCATTAAAACATGTCACCATTGTGCAACTCCAAGAATTTCTTACAAACTACTCTCTCCAAATGAGAGCCTAAGTGACAAGTGACACTATGGTGCACCTCCATGAAGTATGCACAAATATCAATGCTTCAAATAAGTTCCTAGGTGACAAGTGGCACTCCGTTGAGCTTCACACCTCACATGTAGGATATAACTCTACCTGATGGGTCCCACAAAGTGCTATGACAACTATTATAGTTGGAAACTTAGGATATATCAATATTTGCACAATCATTTATCCCACAATTAATGGTAAGACTCAAATGTTGAGACACCTTAATCCCAACAAGTTTCACAATGTATGAAGAAGACACCCACATAACCCCTTTTTCCTCTTTCCAAATCCTAGATGATAGTATGCAAGGTTTTCATCTTGGAACAGTCATTATAGACTCGAGGTGAAATAAAAGAGGGTAGTACAAAGAGGACAGTCCTAGCATGAAAGGACAATGATCCATGACTTCAAAAATTTGCTAATGCACATTAGTGACAATTAACCATGAAAGTGTGCTATAATAAGGAAAGGGATCACTATGAAATTGGACAAAAAGAGTATGCATAATGAAGTTATGAAAGGAAAAACACAATAAAAATGATGAGGATAGTGATCTATAAAGTACAATGAGGCAACTATTCCAAGAGCATAGAGCACTAAAAGGGTAGTGATCTCACAAAGAAAGACATCATAGATAAAGAGCAATAGTTAATAAGCAATATCTACCCTCTTAGAAGGATCTCATGAAGATTCAGAAAAAGGACAGTCTTCAGGTTTAAGAGGTATTCAATGCATTAAGTTTCCAATGAAGAGGACATAGTTGATTTAGGACCTATGACAAAGCTAAAGAATGTGTATTGGCAGTCATGAGTAAGTTCCAAGGAAAAAAGTGAAATATATAGTGACCTACACACAACTAGCACAAAGATAGGAATGAAGTCATATAAGAAATGAAAATCTTGATAGTGAGTAGCACAACAACATAAAATGGATTGCACAATGGTAGAAGGGAAGTTAGGAGGTCAAAATGAATAGTATTCTACAAGCAAGGAATGAACAATCACCTTGAAATGAAATTTCATATTCATAAATCAAGAGTGGTAACAGTGTTTTGAAACTTCAAATGCAATTTCATGTTCATAAAGGATAGTATTTACAAGCCATGATGATGAGGACAATGATCATGAAAAATCTAAGAGGCAATTTGAGGTTTTGAAACATGCATTATTTAAAAGACTGATAGGTTCCCCTACACCTCCTAGAAGATTTAGTCATCTTCAAGAGCTATCTGCAAGTAACTTCAAATAACTCTACCACATGCATATCATCATGCATCACAATTTGAGTGGCCCAAAATTTTAGTTTCAAGGCACTTACAACAAATTTGGAAGCTAACAAGAAACCTGCGTGGATACAACTGAAATTGAGAGCAGTTTGGAGCCATAAGCATGTATTTTGGGGCAATTTTGGACCCTAAAATAAAGGCCTTTTTTTCCTTGTACACCCAGTAACTTAAGAACATGAAAATTGATTGAAGGCATCAATTCCAATCAATATCATGCATATTATTTTAAGACCTTTTCAATTTTAGTTAGAGGCACTTTTCAAGGGGCATGTAGAGGTCAAAGTCAACTCTTCTTCACAAGGTTTTGCATGATTTTACTACCAGTTCAGAGGGAGTTCCACATCTAGAAAATTCTCAACCATGACACAAACTCAACCTCTTCCATGAAGACAAGTCCAATTAAGCTAGAGGTGGCCTTCCTTAAATACAAGCATTCAACTCTTTTTAGAGTTAGTTCTTTCATTCTTTGTTTTGCCTTATGCAAGAGAAGAGATTGTAACTCAATTATTTTGAGAGAGATTTCAATATACAGCAGAAATTTTATGTATTTTCAATATTTTTTTCTGATTTATATCAACAAAAACTCCTAACATTTTAATAAAAGTAGCATATTTGCTTTCTCTAAATTTTTGTGTTAAGTATCTTTGTAGATGATTTGATCTAATTTTTGTAATTATCAATGCAAAAATCCTTAAATTATGTCTCATTACAAAACATTCTATACTAGAATAAACAAAAACTCATATAGGTCATAGATTGTGTTATTTATTTTAGTAGTTATAGTCGTGAAAACTTCTAGTTTTCCTTCAAAAAACTTGGAAACCTTCTTATGAAATATTGTTGTGTGAGCTTGTGAAAGTTGAGTTCTACATAGATTAAAAATTATTTTTGAGAGAAGTTTTGAGTTGAAACAAGTATAAGTCTCAATTTTTTTATGCATCACCTCCTAGGATTAAGTAATCTTTTAATTTTTAGTTATTCTATCCTTTTTCCTCATCCAATCAATAGTTAATAGAAGGTTCATCAAGGGAACCAACCCTCTCTAGAGGTTCATCTTCACCATAGGCAACCCACAACTTGAAGATGATCCCATATTTCACAGGATAGCTAAGTTTTACACTTAGCCAGGGTGCAATCCTCGTGATAATAGTATCAATAAGGATCACAATAACATCCATGGGATATATATACAAGTTCCCTTATCTTGGTAAAGAAACTCCTCAAATTAGGACATTATTGACACATTATGACAACAACATCTACGTCCACACCACCAGGTGGTCCCACATAGTTGATGATCATTAAAAAAAAAAAAGATAAAGTAAAGATAAATAATTCATCCAATAGTGAAAACCATTCTTATGGCACGTTGGACAAGTACCATGGTGAAACCCATTCATGGGCATCATGTCTAAATTCAATTATCTATGTATACCATTCCAATTGGGAGCATCATATCTTATACATTATTCTATTATATCCTAACTTCACTATCCATCCAATCCATTCTAGTTTCATCCATCTTCCCTATTCATTTTGATCTTGATAAAGACTAGGGTCATATACTTCAAAACATTCTTTTGGAAAAAATATTGACATGGTCATTCTCCTTTGACCATATACTATCCCATGTCATACCATCACCTACATAGCACTATCTAAACATTTATCCTAGGTAAAATATGTTATCCTATTACAAGATAGTCCTTGGACGTAACATCCCTTATCCTAGATCTATTTTTATAATACCTATCCTTCACACATTCACTTCCATTGCACTAGTCCATTCACCCAATCATAGTTTCACATACATTGCTAGACACTGGGGAGAAGTGATTACATCCTACTTTGGAACAAATCTTGATATTTCTTCTAACTCACATGATCTAAACACCTTCCAAAAACCCTAAAAGATCAAATATCTTAAAAATAAACAAAAATCACTTTCAAGCATTTTCTACCATCTCATGAACAAAATTTACCATCAATATCAATCCAAACAATCCCCATCAATCACATCTCGCCTACACTCTAGTGTGTTATCAAACTATCTAACATATTTTTTTCCTAGTTTGGCTACAAATATTGATCCATCTTATCCAATCACCATCATTACTTGATGTATCCTTCCCAATCATTGTGTTGTTCCTATCTTAACAACGCTATCCTTGTGTTGTTCTTATCATCAACAATGTTATCTTCATCAATCAATCAATTAAATCAATTAACTTTAGCTTGGATAGAGAGAAGATCTCAAAAGGTATTTGATATCCCTACCCATCCATATCTCTTCATCATTCATTACCATAAAAAAATTCCAAAAACACTTAATATTCGAAAAAAATCCAAAAATTTTAAAAATTCCAAAAATTTGAAAACATCAAATATTCCAACAGAAAAATTCAAAAATATAATGTTCAGAACATCATCTACCATATCCATAACAAATTTTCATTGCTTGGACATGACACTTAAGCAAGAGAAAACTATGCAATACCCAAAGATATTGAGTGTTCATGAAACAATCATGAATAAACAACTCTTGTTGAATTGTCTACAACCCATTGATCTATTACCAAATCAACTTTAAACATCTTATCTAAACTATGATGCCTTAATGGATTCATTCTTCCTACAATAGGCAATATCTATCTTGATCACATATCTCTTGGCAAGAAAATTTTATGATTGTTTATTTGTTTGGTCAGTGAGTCTTTTTATTGTTGACTTATTATATTATCATATTCCAATGTTCCTCAAGGATATCTTAAAATTATTACATGAGCAAGAATGAGGCAAGATCATTTCTTTAATATGTTGTGTTTGTGTAATGTTCTTAGGCATTGTTTTGATGGGTATGATCCTTGTGTGTGGGGGACTAGCTTCTAGAATTAGCAATTGCACATTGCATATAAGGTCATTTAAACACCTTTATGCATTAGGGCTATCATGCTTTGAAACTATGTTCTCTTACATTTTCTTACAAGGTTCCATCATGTCTAGTATAAATGAGGATAATCCTTCTTGATTGTAGTGTCAATATCCATGCAAAGGATACCAAAGTCACCTTGGTTTGTCATACCTTGGTGTACATATATCCATTTTCCACAGTAATCTCTATGATGATAAAATGTACAACATAAAAATCACACTATCTATCAGTATCTATCCACATCAATCTATTTCCATTCATCTATCTCATTTATATCCATTTCATCTCATTCATTATCCATCCAATTATGTGATATCGATCAAAAATAACCATCTCATCACTATCTTCCACTATATTAACCCACAATCTCATTACCTCCACTCACCCCACCTTCCTTCTCATCTATGTCTTTCTTATCCTATTCTTTCCATTTTATTCACCTCTATCACATCTATCCAACCCTTTTCAATAGTTTGACCTAAATTTTTATTATTATGCCAACCTCTTGAGAGGGTATCCTACCTTCATTTCTATATTTATTCATTCTATTGGGGCATGGCATCTATTAGGATTAAGGTGCCTCAACCTTAGTGAGTCCCATATTTAATTAATTAATTATTTTTCCCCTAAGTTTTTGATTTTATTTATTAAATACAAAAATAATTGTTTCCAAATTGCTAAGGCACTTTGTGGGACCTAACGTTGAATTGGCATCCTACATGCAAGGTGTAAGAGGATAAAATTGTGACACATGTCACATGGGTGATCCATTGGGAAAAGGAAATTTCTTATACCTCTAAAATGGGTGCCATGTGGACATTTGGCAATCTAATTTGGAATCAAGCTTTGGTGGGGTCCACTTGTGAGCATGATTATCTCTTCAAAGAAGCGAAAGAAAGGAAGATGACACTTGTAACTTGGGTGCTCATTTGAGCATTGAGAATTTTGAAAACCTCTAGGATGTATGCCATGAAGCCATATAGCATTGGTTTGACTTGTTGATTGAAGCTTGGAAGGGAAAGTTTCTTAACAGAGACTGAGTTGTCACTGAGAGTGATTAGGAGTCAAGGTGAGTTATAATTTGGCTATTGAGTTGATTTTCTCTATAGGATGCCTAGCATGTGAGGTTGCTTTATTTTTGGAGTTGCAAGAATTGCATGTTGTCGCATGTTGGTGCATGTATGTGCATGTTTGATAGGTTTCTAATTGGGTCACTTGGGACTCATGCATGTTGTCATTTTCAATTTGTATGCATGCAGAGATAGAGGAATTGACACATGGAAATGTTGGGCACCCATGTATGAGAAGAATATATATTGATACCTTAGTGCATTTGTTTGTATGATGTAATTGTAATATCTATATACCGTTATGTTGTCAGATTCACTCTAGAATCTTGTATCACAGTGAATCAACACTTGCAAGAGCATAGACTCTGAGAGTTCTATTGTAATAGATTTTTTACTATAATACAATTGATTTGTGCTTTGGTGTGTGGTTTTTCCTCAAAAGGGTTTTCCCACGTAAATTTTGTGTCGTGTGGTTTATTGCTTTAATTTGAAAATACTAAATGAATGTGCAATATTGACTATTAGCTGTAAAATATAAAAGATTTGAAACAAAGTTTTGTAACCCTCTCCTAATTGGTTTTTCTTTAGGAAATTTTTTTTGCACCTTGCTTGTCCTTTCAGTTGGTATCTGAGCTTGGCCATCTTTGTTATCCTTGTTAGGTTTGAAGGTTTTTTTATGTATATCTAGATTCAATAGGAGTTTTATAGAGAAATATTTGCTAATCTTGTTGCACTTTTAAGATGGCAAGCACATTCGAAAGAATAGAGATGGAGAAATTTAATGGCAGTAATTTTGAGTTGTGGAACTCAAAATGGAGGATCTTCTCGTAAATAGAGATCTATGGGCTGCAATATCCAATATAAAACTAGCAACAAGCTCACAAGAGGATTAGAACCTAATGGAATTGAAAGCCAAGGGTCTGACAGGACTCTGTTTGGCTAATTTTATGCTCCTAAATATCCATGAGGAGAAGACTGAAGCTAGTCTTTGGAAGAAACTTGGTGATATTCATTAGGTGAAATCCTTGGTAAATAAGCTATTCCTGAGAAATAAGTTGTATTCTCTGAGGATGGAGGAAGGAGGATTAGTTTTTGATCACTTGAATGCATCTAATATGATTGTTGCTCAATTGGGTTATGTTGGTGTGAAAATTGATGACAAGGACCATTGCATGTTAGTGTTATGTTCTTTGTCAAACTCATGGGATCACCTAGTGATGGCTATTGGAAGTACAAAAACCACTTTCAAGATGGAATATATGGTTTCTTCATTGTTGTTTGAAGATATGCAAAGGAAACATTATGTGATGGCCAAGGAGGCCCTATCTATTTATGGTAGGTTGAAGGAGAAAGGAAAGAAAAAGGACAAGAATTTTAACTCCAAGTCTCCTAGTAAAACTTCCAAGGCTAAATGTTGGAACTATGGTAAATCCGATCATTTCTAGAAAGATTACAAAGAGGAGAAAAATAATAGAAATTATAAATCCTCTTATTTTGAATCCTCGTACGAAGATGCAGATGTATTTGTTGCAGCCTTAGCAACACGCATTGGTGGATGTGTGGTTGATAGACTCGGGTGTCTCTTTCCACATGACCTCTCATAGAGGTTTGTTCTCAAAGTATGAAAATTACGATAGTGGGAAGGTGTATCTGGGTGATGACTTTCACCTGAAGATTTTTGGTCATGGAAGAGTCAGGATTCAATTCCCTAATGGTAGAGTAAAGGGATTGATAGTGCATCGCATATCCTTGGTTTGGCACAGAACCTACTTTTAGTGTGTAAGTTGAGTGATGTGGGAGTGCAGGTTGTTTTCTTGAGTGGTGAATGTAAGATGATTGGAGGTTCTATGGTGCTTGATAAGGATGCTTGGATTGGCACTTTGTACAAGTTGGATGCATGCACAGTTTAGTGTAATAGTGTTTTTGTGAAGTCCAAGAAAAATCCTTTGGATAATTCATCTTCACCATCAGATCAAGCTAAAAAGAATATTGCGGTGTCTACATTTGATAGTCATGATTTCTAGGTACCTAAGGTACCAATGCTTTGGAAATGAAACTTCTAGCTGAGAAAACAATGTTATGGCACCAAAGGCTTGGCCATGTTGGTGAGAAGGTTCTTAGAGATTTGAAATTTATAAGAGCCTTATTGAAGGCCTTGATGATAGTAATCTCAATTTTTTATTTTTGTGAACATTGTATATATAGAAAACAACACCATGTTTCATTTTATTCTAGTTCTCATAAATCTTCTGGGGTTTGGGATTATGTGCATTTTGATGTGTTTGTTTTAGTTAATGTTCCTTCATTGTTTAGATCTATGTATTTTGTCTCATTCATATATGACTATTCTAGAAGGAAATTTATGTACTTCCTTAGAAGTAAATAAAAAAAAATTAGTTGGTTTAAGGAATTCAAATCCTTGGTTAAAAACTAGACTGGTAGGAAAATTAAATACTTGAGGATGGATATCGATGGTGAGTTTTTTTCCACAGAATTTGATAGTTTTTGTATGGACCATGGGATTAAAAGACACAAGACAAATCCATACACACCATATCCAAATAGAGTTGTGGAGAGGATGAATAGAATGTTGATGGAGAGGGCTAGGAGTATGTTGAGTGGTGTTGGCCTTGAATAGAAGTTTTGGACTGAAGCTGTAGCTATTGCATGTTATCTGGTAAACAGATCTCCTACTTCAACACTTGTTGAAAAGACACACATTGAGGCATGGTCTAGAAAGAAACCCTTCATGAGACATCTCAGAGTCTTTGGTTGTGAGGAATATTCTCATATGCCTAGTGTGAAAAGATCTAAGTTGGAGAACAAGGTAGTGAAGTGTATCTTCATCGGTTATGGTGTCAGTGTGAAAGGGTACATGCTTTGGGATCCAGTTGCAGAGAAGGTGCTCTATAGTAGAAGTATGATCTTTCATGAGCTAAAACATTCCACAATTGTTCTATAGCCAAAGAAGGAAGAGAAAAAGGATGTAGTTCAAATTCCACCTACTCCTAATAGAGATGAACTACATACTCCTAGTGGACCTAATGATGAGGAGAGCTTAAGCAACTTTGAAAGTTATGAAGAAGAGAAAGAACCTCAACCTCAATAGTTGAGGAGGTTGACACAATAAAGACAATAACTAGATAGATTTGGGTATTCTATGTTGGATTCCAGTTGCATATTTTCTTTGATTGCTAACACTAATGAGCCTAGGACTATTAGAGAGGCTATGGGTATGCATGATGTAGATTCATGGATGGAAACCATGAATTAAGAGATGGAAAAATTTTAAAAATAATGCTACATGGGACCTGATACCTTTGTTGGAAGTATGGAAACCTGTTGGATGCAAATGGATGTTCAAGAAGAAAATGGGTCCTGATGACAGTGTTGAGAAGCATAAGGCAAGGTTGGTCGTGAAGGGATATTCTCAGGTGGAGGGAATATATTATGGGGATATTTTCTCTCCTATAGCTAAGTTAACATGCATTTGATTCCTATTATCACTTGCAGCATCTTGCAACTTGGAAGTTGAGAAAATGGATGTGAAGACAACTTTCCTTCATGGTGACATGGAGGAGGAAATTTATATGTCATAGTTAGAGAATTTCATTGTGAAAGGAAAAGAGAATTTGGTGTGCAAGTTGAGAAAATCTTTGTATGGTCTGAAAAAATCTCTTAGGATTTGGTACTAGAAGTTCAACACCTATGTATTGTCCTTGGGATATTTGAGATCCAAATCTGACCATTGTGTTTATTTCAAGACTGATAATGGTCACATTCACATTATCATTATGTATATGGATATGTTGTTCATTAGGAATGGAAAAAGTATGATTTCATATTTGAAGTCTTAATTGTCAACATAGTTTGAGATGAAATATTTTGGTGCAGCAAGGTATATTTTGGGAATTGAGATCAGAAGAGATAGAGTGAACAAAAATATTTGTCTTAGCTGGAGAAATTATGTGATTTTTTTGTTGGAGAGATTCAACATGACTACTTGCAGACATATGGTTGTTCCAATTGTACAACAGACAAAGCCTTATATGGAGGATTGTCCAAAATATCCTATCAAGATGGAGGACATGACCAAAATTCCTTATGTGATTTTTTTTGGTATCCTGATGTATGTTATGGTTTGTATAAGGCCAGACAGTGCCCAAGTAGTGGGAGTCCTTAGTTGGTTTATGTCTAATCCTAGATGGGTGCACTGGGATGCGGTGAAGAGAGTGTTCAGCTACTTGTGGGGTACTTCTAAATGTTCGCTGTCCTTTCATGGCTATCTTATTGGACCTCATTATTCAATGAGAATCCATGGATATGTGGATTTAGATTGGGTAGGTGACATTGACAGCAAGAGATCCACTAGTGGATATTTTTTTGTGATGTTTGGTGGCGTAATAAGTTGGATGAGTAAGCAACAGGTTGTACTCACTTTGTCTACTACTAAAGCTAAGTAAATGGCAGCTACTCATGCTTGTAAAGAAGACATTCGGCTTAAGAGATTGTATTTAGATATTAGTTTTGATGCAGGATAGATTACTATTTGTTGTGACAGCCAGAGTGTTATATGTTTCTAGTGAAAAATTCTATTTTTCATGCTAGAATAAAGCACATTGATGTGCAGTTCCATTTTTTTTATGATATGGTGGAAGATGGAAAGGTGAACTTGGAAAAGGTGGACACTTTGGTGAATGTTGCAGATGCACTAACAAAGCCAATGAGCACAGAGAATTTTAGATGGTGTGCTAGTTCTATGGGCCTTGTGGCCTGAGTAGTGATACAGAGACTCTTGTAAGGTCTTTGAAAAGTAGGAGAATGTTGGGATTAGGGTGTCTCAACCTTAGTGAGTCCCATGTTTAATTAATTAATTAATTTCCCCTAAGTTGTTGATTTTATTTATTAAATTCAAAAATAATTGTTTCCAAATTGCTAAGGCACTTTGTGGGACCTAGAGGTGATTTGGCATCCTACAACAAAAGGATAAAATTGTGACACATATCACATTGTCACTCTATTGGGAAAATTCAATTATTTATACCTCTAAATGGGCACCATTTTGACATGTGGTAGTCTAATTTGGAAGCAAGCTTTGGTGGGGTCAACTTGTGAGCATGTTTATCTCTTTGGAAAAGAAAAACCAATGAAGGTGACACTTGTCACTTGGGCACTCATTTGAGCATTAAGAATTGTGAAAAACTCTAGGAAGTGTGCCATGATGCCATCTAGCATTGGTTTGACTTGTTGACTGAAGCTTGGAAGGGAAAGTTGCTTAACAAAGACTAATTTTTCATTAGGAGTGACTAGGAGTCAAGGTTGAGTTCTAATTTGGCAATTTAGTTGCTTTTCTCTATGAGACTCCTAGTATGTGAGGTTTCTTGATTTTTGGAGCTGAAAGTCTTGCATGTTGTTTTATGTTGGCTCATGTACATGCATATTTGATAGGATACTAATCAAGTCACTTGGGACTCGTGCATGTTGTCGTTCTCAGTTTGCATGCATGTAGAGACTAATGGATTGACACATGGCAATGTTGGATGCCCATGTATGAGAAGAATATATTGACACCTTAGTGTGTTTTTTGTACAATTTGATTGTAATATCTATATACCGTTATGCTATTAGATTCACTCTAGAATCTTGTATCATAGTGAATCAACACTTGCAAGAGCATAGACTCTAAGAGTTGTATTGTAATATATTTGTTACTATAATATAATTGATCTATGCTTTGGTGTGTCAGTTTTTTTTTAAAGGATTTTCTCACATAAATACTATGTCTTATGATTTATTTCTTTAATCTAAAAATACTAAATGAATGTGCAATCTTGACTATTAATTGTAAAATTTAAAAGATTTGAAACAAAGTTTTGCAACCCTCTCTTGATTGATTTGTATTAGGAAAGTGTTTCCACACCTTTCTTTTCCTTTTAGTTTCCATAATTCTTTTATACTTTCTTTGAAACAATGCTATGAAAATGCATTGCCTCATGTAGACACCTAAATCTAGCATATTTCTTCCAAAAAATCATCATTTTCCATCATTAGGTATCATCAATCCATCTTCTACATTTAATTAAATAATTTTGTATTTAATTAAATAATTTCAATATTTAATTAAATTATCTATTTCATTACTTTTCCTCTATATTGATTAAATAATTAATATTATTTAATTGATTTATTGATTATTCCACTTTCCTAGATTAATTAAATAATTCATTATTATTTAATTAATTCATTTCCCATTTACCCTTTGCACATGTAATTAATAATTTTTATTATTTTTTTATTTACTAATTGCTCATGCATTTCTAGCTCACCAGTCAACCCCCACTCACTTTTAGATCACTTATCTACCAAATCAATCTTTTGTCCAATCTATCATGTCTGACTCAGAGTCACTCACACTTCTCTAATCAATCAAATCCTCTTAACTAATCCATGCAATCAGTTCATTGAAATCATGTTGTCAGTTAACTATCCATCAATTCCTCTCATGGATTTTCATCCATTGATCTACTTAGTCTGTCATCAAATATTAGCTATTGATCAATATCAATAAATCCATAAAATAAACCTATCGTTCATAAATTCTCTCTCATTCTAGCAAGAAATGTATACTCGTATTATATAAAAGTGCTTGTACTAAAAATTTGAGATAAATCAATCACTACACTTTTCTCCAAGATGTAAAGAGGAAAACAATGGAGCTTAGCAAAGGAATCACACAAGTTTGTAGTATCTATTTCATGTGATTTCCTTTTTTATGCTTCATTGGTGTGATCTTGCATTAAATTTAAATTAGAATTACCTTATTTTATATTTGTTATTCAATTTTATGGTTATTTTCTAGGTCATATAGTTATCAACGATTGTTCTAGATGTGATAGAAAGGAGACTCATAGTTATTTTTTAGAGGGTATATTTAATTCACTTAAGGGTTTAGTAAGAGCATTTAATCCACATTCCTTGCAATAATTTATCAAAGGAGCCCTAAGTTTGGTGGATTTGGTGACAAAAAAGATTCTTCACTAATAATAATGTATCATTAATAGTGCATTAGAATCCTTCTCATAAGAACCTCCCTCAACATAAGGTATTGCCTCAAAAACCAAGAAAATAAGAAGAGACAAAGAATGAGCTCAAGAGGAAGAAGCTATATATGTTTTTTTCTTGTAGAAAGTCATGGACTCTTGCATATAGATGCTTGGGTAAAGGACAAATACATTACATTGAATTTCAATTAGATAAAGACTCAAATTCAAGAGATGAACTTGAGGTATTTGAAGATTATATCAATCATATTATTGAAAGGATAGAACATGAAGTCACAAGGGAGAGTATACTTGATACTCTCTTGAGATACCCAAATCATATTCCCTTCAAGCTTCATGGAGTTCTTGTAGGACAAATGATGATTGTTCTCATCAATGGTGAGGATACCCACAACTTTATCGATGAAGGTTTGGTGATGAAGAGAGGATTTAAGGAAAAATCATTTGAAGGTTTCAATGTCGTAGTAGATGATGGATTCACTATCCCGTGCACTAGAGTAATCAAGCAACTCATATAAATCTTAGGGGCGATAAGGTATGTGATGAATTTTGTGTGTTCTTTTTAGGAGATACTGATATGGTTTTGGATGTATAATTGTAGCACTCTCTAGGTGAGTATTCATAGAACTACCAAACTATACAACTTAATTTCTAGTGGAGATCTATGGGTGGTGACAACAAAGAGGATGGAGAGAATATTTCATAGAGGCCAAGTATCATGGATGTAAAATTTCCTAATTCTCCATCGAGAAAGAAAGGTACTCATCATATTAATATCCAAAAAAAATGGACAAGTATTTTGTAGCTTTTAGTGGCATGCCTCTAGAGCTACCACTAGATAGAGGTTTTTAGCATACTATAAAGTTAAAAGAAGGGGCTAAATTGTTGCAAGTATGAGTAGATTGGTGTTTTCATTGATGTCAACAAGCTTGTGTTGTCATTGATGAGTAGAATATTGTTGAAAGAGTATTTGTTTTTCCATTGATGATGCTTTGATTAGTTGCATTATGTTGTCATTAGTAAGCTATTGATGTCAACCTCTGGTGTTTCTTTGATAAGATTTTATCTATGGACATATGGTTTAGTTGCTAAGTTGCAGTTGGCTTGGTGGTAATGAGGAAGTACTAAAGGTGATGAGGATGTTTCTTTGATTCTTGGTTTCCAAATGCTTTTGAGAAAATTTGATAAAAAGAGGAAACATTGTGTCACAGTATTGTTCTGGGTTGCAGAGTAGTTTTTTGGTGTTGCTCCACATTTCTTCTAGGTTGAAGATTTGCCTATGAATTTTAGATATATTGATTTGAGGTCTTCAGAGGTGTAGTATTCATATTTTGGTGTGTTGGATCATTGTGCAGAAGAAGTCATGTTCACCAGTGTGCGAACGGTGTATTGCAGAGGTGTCTGGGACACTAGTACAAAAACATAAATAAATGACTAAAAAAACTACTAAAAATTGGTCACGTGACCATTAGTAGTTTATTGCCAGTCATTTATAATGTGACCAAGTTCATGAATAAACCATTTTTAGTCATTTATTGGTTGTTTTGATTGATCAATTTGGTGGTATATTTAGTTGTTAATTTAGTCATTGACTGTTATTAACTGGTCATTTATTTAGTCATGGTAGTCATTTATTTAGTCATGATAGTTGTTTATTTATTTGTGGTAGTCATTTATTTAGTCATGGTAGACATTTATTTAGTCATGGGAGTCATTTATTTAGTCATGGTAGTCATTTATTTAGTCATGATAGTTGTTTATTTATTCATGGTAGTTGTTTATTTAGTCATGGCAGTCATTTATTTAGTCATTTCAGTCATTTATTTAGTCATTGTAGTCATTTATTTAATCATTGTAGTTTTTTATTTTAGTCATGGTATAGTCATTTATTTAGTCATGGTAGTCATTTATTTAGTCATGGTTTAGTCATTTATTTGGGTGAATCGGTGATTCAAGTTACAAATCAAATCTAACTTAATTAGTCCTCACAAATTTATGCATATAAACTTCAAGTATCATAGATATTCAAATGTTGAAAGAAGCACCATGAAATGAAGACTAAAATTCTTGAACAAATATGATTGATCAAATGCAAGAGGAGCCACAACACAGTATTTATGAGTGGAGAAAAAACCACTCTAAAAATTTACTTCATTAAGCCTCATTGGCAAATCAAAACCTCTTACATTTAATGTCTCAATGACAACTGCCTCACAGGAAAAGCAAAATCAAGTTTGACAGTGAATGAAACACTTTCACAAAAGATTTACATAAAACAGCCATCCCTCGCAAGGGGAGACTCTTTGGCAAAAACCAAGGTAAAAATATAATGAACTTTGTTAAAATTCCAAGCATCATAGAGCAGGCATTCATATATTGTAATGCTAGTTTTCCATAGCCTCTTCTTCTACCACAACCACCCCTGCAAAACAACATAATGGAGAAAATGATGAAATACACTAAAAATGGATGGTACTTCTTTAACAATTTATTTCAATGATGAAATACAGGAAAGAGAGCACAAATCTAGCAATGGAAATGCCATATAGGGAACCCACTGTTGACTCTTAGTTGTTTGTGATTTGTCTTGATGTTTGATGTTTGTCCTTGATGACAAAATTGGTTCTTATAATGGTGTTCTTTGATTGACATTGACAAGCTACATGATGTGCATATTGGTTTTGAACTAGTTCTTATAATGGTGTTCTTTGATTGACATTGACAAGATACATGATGTGCAGATTGGTTTCAAGGATGTTGATTGTTTGTTTGGCAACTAGTTCATTAACACTGATGCAAGATGCATTCTCTCATTGATTGTTAGGTTGATTGGTTCCCATGATATGCAGATGGTGTATTCAGTTGCTCATGCTCAGTTTTTCTTTAAATGATATGTATCTCTGACATGTGTTGTGTCATTGACATCTTGGTAACATTGTGACAAAACTCCCTAGTTTGGATAATACATGCACACAGTTTATATAGTTGGGATGGTCTAATCTTAGTGGCATATGATTTGGTTCAGTTTATATCATGATTTCCTTGCCTCTGTCTACATCATTTTGATGGGCTCTTGATGCATATTTGTACTGACAGTGTTTATTTTTCAAGGTGCTACAAGTCAGGTTTTACATGATGGCATGTGTTCTTGATGCTGGCAATGATTGATGTCAAAATCACTTGATGTTGGCAACGATACTTTGTGGAATCCTTTTGTGGACATGAGTTTTAGGAGATTCATGACTATTCATTTTTAGATTTTAGATTGATGCTACTTCCATTTCAGGATATCCATGATAGTTCAATTATTTGATCTACTCTACATGATATTCTTTCAGTGTTTTGATTATGTTGGACTGATAGTTTTGATAAGGCATTGTATAGGGTATTCAAGTTGATCATGGCATGGGTTATTTGATCATATTATGATTGAGCATTTGCAGGTTCAGTTTTCCAAAACAATCAATGCTTCAGGTGACAAAACATTCATTTTTTTCAGATGCATAAGGACTCCACATTTTTTGGTCTTGATTATCACATTTTATTGTGTTTGAATGTGTTGATTATGCACATTTGTATATTTCTTGGCATATACGTTTGGTACTATAATTGTGGCATTGGATATTAAAAAAATAGACACCATTATGTGAGCATAATTGGAATCAAAAGGTGATTAAAGTGGTTTTCATGGTTTATGTATTCTAAACCCTATCGGGTTTCTTTGTGCATATGGTATTGTTGTATCGGTTTTAAATGATAAGTCACAATATACATGTGACTAAACTTCACCGACAACGGCTATTATATCAGTGTGATTATTTTTGTCGACAGGGATATTATGTGGCTTCGACAGTCTTTGAGAACTAATGATGTGTGTCGGCATTCAATGGTCTCAAAAGCATTTTAATACTTGATTAAATCATGTGATATGATGTTGTTTCCCACATGACTTTAAAATGATTTTAATCATTGTGTATTCTATCGGATTTCAAATGATTATCTTTTTGGTTGAAGTCTTCAAAAGACTTGGGGGAAATATAGGGCAGAGTTGTTATTGTTTTATTGTGTAAACTTGTGAAACCCTAGCCACCACCATGGATTTGTAGTTGCAGATTTCTGGTAAAATGCTTGACAGTGGAAGTTAAAAAAAGGAGACAGAGCTCGTAGATGGAGGACTTCAACTGGACAGTTTTGAAATGGTTCTTCTGGTATTTGTTTATTTTCATTCCTCCTTAAACAGGTATTAAGGTAAATACAATTTATGGGCTTTGAACATTATTTTTTGTTAAGGAATTAGTCATGAAGATTCAGTGGTTAATGTTATTTGAAACCCTTGATTATTTCTTTGCAAACAAATAAAGGGCTAATGCATTCAGTTATTCCAATCTGGAAAATTTGATGAAGTTACATGAGAACATATGATTCTTGAAAGAGTTAGTTGAAAAATCTTTAGGGTTTTTCTCTTGTAACCCTAACCCGCGTTGATTTACAATTATTCAAACTGCATACAGAGATTATTATTTGCAGGGGTCTTTAAAAGATGATCTTCAGGAATTTTCATGTGGATTTGAAAAGAGAAATATAATGTTTCCAGACATTTTGATACAGCAGATATTGCATTGAAAATATTTTATTATGATTCTTATATTATTGTATTTAAGGAAGATGTTGATACACAACATTCTTCAATGTGCTTAATGAGGATATTCGTAGTCTTCTATTTTAATTCTAGGGTTGTGCACTTCTAGGGTTCTGATAGAATACTGTATTATTTTTACATTGTAAAGGAGTTGGTGCTCCTAGTTTTATGAAGTTGGTGCTTCTAAATTTTTGTGGAGTTGGTGCTCCTGAATGTGAAAGAGTTGGTGCTCTAAGTGAATAAAGGAAATATTTTTTGAGTGGTTTTTTATTCCCCAAGAGGGTTTTTCCACTCAAGACAAATTCTAGTGCTATGTGATATTTATATGTGTGTGAGTTTTCTTATCTATCAGTTTTGAATGTGTCACCAAATATATTGAATTCGCATCTACCAATATATATTCCAGGTTTCATGCACGAAAGTTCTGATTTAAAGTGAGCTCTAATACATGTGAAAGTGTTACGTTTCCCTTCTGTTAAATTTTCATGTTTAAATTCCTATACAATACTGTTTATGCACAAGTAAAATATGTTCTTTGAATTGTCCTTTGGTGTCTTGATTTAAAAGTCAAGTTTGCAATACATACTATCATTTGTCTTCTTGACTCAAAACAAACATAAATTCTTGTTTTTGAAAAAGTTTTGTGACTTTCATAAATCACTGATTCACCCCCCCCCTCTCAGTGATTTCAGTCTTCCAACACCCACTACACAAAAAATTTTAGATTTCATCACAATATTTGCAAAAATATAAACAAATATGTCCTTACAAAGCCTCTTGAAGATTCTTTTAGAAATTGTAAGGGAAGTGAGTGTTAGCCACAACTATTTTTACAAAAATTTGTAAGCTTGATTCTTTTCAACCTAAATAAGGGTGTCTTCCTTCTATCTCATAACCTTATAACCAAAAATAATCGCTCTCAGAATCCCCTACATACAAATATTTAAGGAAAAATTTAACCATTTATGGTGCGACTTGGTGCACTCCTTCTTAGCGGAGTGGCTTGCAGACTGTTCCTAAGTCCATTCCGGGACATCCAACTTTGAGAATGGGACAGCCGAGTAAGATGCTCGTGAAGAGAAAATCAGAATACTTGTCATTCCTTTCACGCACCTTGGCCTTTGATGCACAAGGGTGTATGGGCCTCAAGTGCCAGTCTTGGGAATTACGCCCAGGGAACTCCTGATGGCCCTTTCACTACATGTGCACCCAAAATATTTTGGGTTTCAATACAATCCATTCGAAATTCAACCTCGGCTTGGCTCCACGGCACTATTCCATTATGGATCTCATAACCTTATAACCAAAAATGCTCGCTCTGAGAATCCCTTGCATACAAAAATTTAAGGAAAAATAAATTATATAGGTTTACATAATGGTGGGGCAATCTTCACAAGCTGCCACCCACCATGACAGGGGTTTCACCCGCCCCTCCCCCCCATCAAATTACTACCAATCCTTAAAATAATACAAATAAAAATAGATGCATAAATTTTCATTTGGAAAATAGTATCAACCACCCAATACCATTATTAGGTCAAAACCAATGATTTTTCTTCACTCCTCAGGTCGTCGTCCCACATTCTCCTCTAAATTGTCTTGGTGTATTCCACCATTTTTTGCTGCTTTCCCCGCTGCTACTGGCTTTGGCTCCATTTTTTGGAGCTTTCCCCACTGCTACTGGTTTCAGCTCCTCTGCCACTAGTATTCATCTTTCACTTCTCCAATTCGGCGAGTTGCAACTAAAAATAAGGTTTCAACTAGGGCTTTAGAGAATGTTTATTAAAATGATATTAGGGCGGGCAATAGGTTTTTCATTTTTCCCACTAAAATGATTTTAGGTTTTTCATTTCGCTTGCTAAAATGATTTCAAAATGGAATCTAAAATATATATACTCTAGTTCATAAATCTCCTACTTTCAATAAATAATATTAAATATATTATAATATTATATTATTATATAATATTAAATATATTATAATATAATATTAAATATATTATAATATAATGTGGGAGGATGGGAGGGATTTTGGATGTTGTGGATGTGTTGTTGATATGTGGTTGTCATTGATGTCAACACTATTAGCATTTGGTGTACTAGAGGTTGTATATGTCGAGGATATTGAGAAAATTGTAAACGAAAGTGTTTCAGGTTCCCTGTGGAACTGTGTAGGTCATGAAGGAATCTTGTTCTTTACGTTGAAGTTTAGTTGTTGTGGACTAAAGGGTTTTCTGATGAGTGTATCTAGATCATCTATCGGAAGTTTCAAAGGTCCACATATAGATTTGATCATGTTGTGGTCTGACAATGTTTATGTGGTATATGTCAGTGTTCCTGAATGAATTTTATGTGATTCTGGAAATATTAGTTGTTGCGGATGTTTCTCTATTGTTTCTTGGTGTTCTTGGATGTTTCTAGATCATGCTCTATCTTTGTGGTACGTCCACATTGATCGGTGTGCTCATGGTCAGAAATTTTTCCTGCGTATGTTCATTTTTCTTGTTCTTGGCCGATATGTTGGTGGTAGCGTGTTGTGGATCGTCGATGTGAAATTAATTGAATTCTTTTTGTGTTGGAGTTTTAAATTTGGGTCTCCACTATGTTGTGGCCGACCTTGGTGGATTCGCATTAAAATTTTATTTGTAAATTTGGGCCGACATTGTAAATACGTTTTATTTTTCTAGTCGACTAAGTTATTGATGAAATCTCATGTAGCGGATATATAAGAGCGATTGTTTCATCTGTGTTGTGTGTTGGAAAAGTGTTGAGTGTGCTCTTATGTGTGTATGTGTGAATATCATTCGATTACAGAGCAGAGTGTGAAGAAGGTCAAGTGAAGTGTGAAGTAGTTTGTGAAGGAGTTTTATGTGGTTAATTGGAACTGTAATCAGGCTTGTGGAGAAGCTATACTTTCAGTTCATACCCTTCATATTTTAATCCTATTCTGCATTGTTGGGTAGTGAGCTCTAGGCAGTGTGCCTGAATGCATGTGCATTCCCCTTATTATTTCTCATTATACTTTTAACAAGGTATAATCTTGTGGACTAAAATCCACCGTGGTTTTTCCCCTAATAGGGTTTCCACGTAAAAAGTCTTGGTGTTCTCTGTCTCTATGATGTGTTAATTGCTTATGGTTAATTGCTTATTCATCTAAGATTAAGTTAAGTAAAGTTTGAAAAGTTTATTATTCTGTGACAACTGATTCACCCCCCCTCTCAGTTGTCTGCCCTTATTTTTCCAACAAGGGCGACCCTCCAAGCTAGCAGAGGGAAATGGTCAGTCGGCGTGGGAGGCATACACGTAAGGCTAAGGCATCCATTAAACAAGGGATTCGTGCTTTTAGCATCCAACCTGGCAGCAAACGTGGGCTAAGTCCCATGTGAAGGAGGCTAAGATGGTGACCATAATGTTCACTCAAAACAAGGAAGGGTTTGGTGTTATAGTGGCGGACTATAAGGACTTGCTCATCTGTCGATGTGACAAAATTTTTGAGAAATTTGTAAGGTATTGGAGGCGGAGGACAACCAACCTCGTGTGTAGTGTCATGATTTTAATGACATCCTCAGTAAAGCTTTGATTGATGATTGAAATTTTGGAGCCTTCCTTGGTTTAAATTATAGTTGTAGCATTTGTGGAGGTTATTGTCTGAAACCTAGCGTTGCTTGTTTGCTTTGTATTTCCTACAGTGTTTGTTTCTTTGGGTGGGTTCCAAGTCTTTGCGATGGTAGGGAACTCTCGTTTTACAATTGAGGTCTCAGCGGAGGGCCTGGAGTGTTTTAGGGTGGACATGCCCATCTCTTTGGGCGCCAAATCATGCCAAATGGCTTTTAGGGAGGTTTCGGACTGGCACCTTAAAAGGAACATGAACAATATTGATCCTCTCCTAGTTGGGGTGGTGAAAATGGTGTTGGGCTTCGAGCACTCAAATAGAAGTGAATTTGGAAGGGATAATACGTATATCTCTTCCAAGTTTTTGGCTTCCCTTTTAGATAATCATGTGTCGAAGGGTGAGGCTAAAGTGTTGCTGGAAAAAGTCTCTCAAAAATACTTGTTGTTGGGTGTGGACGAGGTGTTGAAGGTTTCCATTGTGGATAAGGGCATTCCCCGCCCTGGTGATTGGGAGCTATTGAAGAATTCAGACGAGGCAGTGAAGATATACCCCTTTCTGCTCGATTTGAAGGGGCCAGCTTTAATGAGGCATCGCATGATCATTGCCATCACTGTGGAGTTTATCAAAAAAAATCGGTCTCATGCAAGTGCAGGACATAGACTGGATAGCGGATTTTGAGGCCTTTGCTAAGGCCAATGGATTTTTGTGAGTACGAGTCTAGTTTGGAAGTATGGTTTTTTATAAATTTTGTATGGTTGGGTTTTTTGTATTCTACATATGTTAATCTTGGCATCGGGGTGGTGGATTGTTGTAATGGTGGGTTGTGGGGGTCGAGTTTGCATAGGGCCTATGCCTAGGATTTTCTCTTAATTGCTTGTAGAGAATTTTGGTTTGGTTTTTAGGAGGTTTTAGTAGTTGATATTACAGTATTGTCTCTTGGTGGCACTTTCATGCATAAATTGAAGCTTGTATCTTTCCTTTTAGTATTAATAAAATATAAATCTTACGTATCAAAAAAACATATATATTATAATATTATATTATATTATATTATATTGTATTATAATTATTATATTGTATTATATTGTATTATAATTATTATATTGTATTATATTATATTATATTATAATATGAATATTATATTATATTATAATATGAATATTATATTATAATATGAATATTATATTATAATATGAATATTATATTATATTATAATATGAATATTATATTATATTATAATATGAATATTATATTATATTATAATATGAATATTATATTATAATATGAATATAATATTATATAATATAAATATTATATTATATAAATATTATATTATATTATTATATAATATTATATAATATATATAATAATATATTATATAATATATAAATTATATATATCATATTATATTATAATATATAAATTATATATATATATTATATTATAATATATAAATTATATATATCATATTATATTATATATATTATATATATCATAATATATTAATATATTATATATATATTATATTATATTATATATATATAATTATATTATATTATATATATATATTATATTATATTATAATATATTATATATAATATATATATTATATTATATATATATTATATTATATTATAATATATTATAATATATTATATTATATTATATTATATATATATTATATTATATTATATTATATTATATTATATTATATTATATTATATTATATTATATTATATTATATTATATTATATTATATTATATTATATTATAATATATATATTATATTATATATAATTTATTATTATATTATATTATATTATATTGTATTTTATTATATTATATTATATTGTATTATAATATATATATATATTATATATATAATATTATATTATATATTATAATATATTATATTGTATGTATTTTAATATAATATATTATATTATATTATAATATAATATATTATATTGTATTGTATTTTAATATAATATATTATATATTATAATATATTATATTATATTATATTATATTATATTATATTATATATATTATATTATATATTATATATATAATATATTATATTATATATAATATATTATATTATATATTATATTATATTATATTATATTATATATATTATATATATTATATATTATATTATATTATATTATAATATATTATATTATATTGTATTTTAATATAATATATTATTATTATATTATATTATTATTATATTATATTATAATACAACCCACTCCCTCAATTTGAAATAGTTTTTTTAATTATCCACTTTAATATCATATTGTCTAATTTATATTTGTGTGACCAATTATTTAGTCATTTTTATTTGTGTGACTAATTATTTAGTTGTGTTTTTTACCCGATGATCAAATTAATCACTTACAATGATCAAATTAATCATTTGTTTAGTCATTTATAGTTGTGTTGCAAAAAATGAGTAGAATTTAGTCATCTTTAGTTGTGACTAAAATTTTTAGTCACGTAGTCATTTATTTGCCAAATTCTACTAGTAGAAGAAATATTTTTGCTCCGCATTTCTCCATAGTTTGGTTTTAGGTCTTGCAAATCTGAAGGGGTGTTGATAATGTTGGTATCTTTCTCCAATCGAGGTTTTTTGAGGTTTGGTGCTTTAGAAGTTAGTTTCTTAAGTCACAGAGTATGGAAAAATTGTGTGAGTGTACCGAGTGTGTACATTCCTCAAGTAAATTTTGTTGCAAAGGAGTTTGTTGTATTTCAGGGTTTTTATGGAATATTTTAGATTGTATTCAGGTGGCATTTTTTGTCCACGAGTTTTTGTATCAAAGGAAGCATGTACTCAAAATTTTAATGGTATTTACATGGATAACGACTAACCTTGATTTTACACTAATTACGGTAGATACTTATTGTTTATAGAAGCGTGGGGTAGTGTAGTGTTATAGATTTGGCTCCTAGATAAGGAGTGGTGTGATATGCCTTAACCTTGATTTTACACTAATTACGGTAGATACTTATTGTTTATAGAAGCGTGGGGTAGTGTAGTGTTATAGATTTGGCTCCTAGATAAGGAGTGGTGTGATATGCCTTCACTTCTATCTACCATGGAAGTGTTTTGGTGCCAACCTAATTTGAATTTGCACGGTTGAGGTGCATATGAAAATTTAATGTCAAAGATGTCAAAGAGGGAGAGAGAGCCATGTGAAAAAGAAGACAGTTGAGGGGGAGAGAGAATCCTGTGAAAATTTTTAGTTGTCAGTTGAGAAAGGGGGAGAGAATAGTATAGTTGAATAAGGGAGAGTGAGTAATGAGAAAAGAGAAAAGGAAATAGGTATGGAGCAGAGCTGTTTGTTGTTGATGGTTTTTCACATCATGTGTTTCCATCAATGACAAAGGGGGAGATTGTTGCAAGTTTGAGCGGATTGGTGTTGTCATTGATGTCAACAAGCTTGTGTTATCATTAATGAGTAGAAGATTGTTGAAAGAGTATGTTTTGTTACATTGATGATGCTTTGATTAGTCGTAGATTATGTTGTTGTAATGCCCCGTCATAATAACCTAAGGAATGCTGCAATTGTGTATAAAAGTGAAATAAAAAAAATTTAAAGTATAATTATTAAATTAATTAGTTGCATACATTCATTAAGTTACGCGACGTTACATTACTTTGAGTTTCCATAGACGACTTTAGTATTTCGCATTGCACATATTAATTAACATTAACATAAAAATAAACATTGCATTTCATTTGAAATTTTCCATTCAAGATAACATAAGTACAAACTTGTTTCCTTACATTGCATTTGATAAAATAATACAATACTCATCCATCTGATGAGGTAGTTCAATAATAATTACAAGTTACATTTACAATGTTCACCTCATATACAATTGAGGGATGCTTTACAATACAAGTTTACAATTTACAATGAAGAAGTACACATAAGTTTCCAAGTGCGAGCTCTCCATCCATGAAGCTCTTGATGCCATAATCCTAAACTGGGGACCCAACAGAGTAAGGTGCACGTTCCACCCAACCATGTGGTACCCGTAGGTCCACCCCCCGTGCTAGGAGATAGAAATATGGTTACCTAGACATAATCTACTAACCCTAGACACTAGTACACAACTAACTGATGGTTACATTGCTTCCAGATTTTAAACAATTGAATTTTCTACATACACAAGGTTAACTGTTATTTTAGGTGGAGTGTCATCACAATATTGCAAAGGTTACCCTGGTGTTTCTTCCTAGGTTCCGGCCCCCAACATGGGTTACCCTGGTAACCTCTTACAAAACCCGGCCCCATTGCAAATCATTGCGGAATCGAATGTCTTTTGAAGAAACAAGACACCGATTTTCCATTCCAGGCCTTCTCATCTTATACTCAAGACTGAACTAGCTCAAGAGTCTATAAGTGAGGCATAACATCTTATTAAGAGTTTTAATTCTAACTACTATGTTATTTAGTTATCACTGACTTACTAACTCTTTGCAAGTTACCCTGACACCACTTTGTGTGTCGACCCTTACAAAAAGCCACTCCCCTAAACATAACAAAGGTATTCTAGGTTTTCTTACTAGGGTAGACAAAGTGCACAAAAATATAACATATAATACCAGAAAAATCATAATGAACATCACAAGCTGTTCTCAAAAATCAGGTGCACTACCCTAGTTTGTTCAAACACATGAAACCATAGAAAAATTTACTCCCTTAAAAAGATTGCAACTGGAAGACTTAAAATCACTTAAAGATAAATTTCCCCCTTTTACCCAATAGAAGTTTCAAACAACTTAAAACAAATACACGTCTATCATTGGGATATATTAAATCCAGTCATACAATTAAAAGAGAGAAAGTATCTATTTCTATTATTTTTTTAACAACAATTCTTAAAACATTTAATAATTATGCTCATTGAAAACATTTTATGCATAACTATCTAAATACAAATAAATTCTTATTTCTCTTTTTTTTCCAAACAAACTTTTCCACATTAATATTTTAATCAAATATTCTCAACATTAATTAAATATACAAAATATATATATAAATATATATATATACATATATACATATATATATAATATATATATATAATATACAAATATATATAATCATTTAATAATAACATTAAAACCCTAAATCGAATTAAATAATCGAAATAAAGTAAATTTCGTTATTTCCAGTTGAACACAGAATGAATGCCATTTATACAATCGTGGACTGTGTACACAATGTACACATCCCGCGGCTATGTCTATGCAGCCCTCCCCGTATGGGGAGGCGGCTGTGAGACAGCCGCCGCTGCCTGTGAGGGCAGCGCCGGCTGCCTCCACAGCCGTCGCCCCATATGGGGGCGGCTGTGGGGTAGCCACGGCCCCCTTTACCATATATCGCAGTGTTTAAATTTCGCATTTTATTTCATACAAATAAATAAATTAAAACCTATAGAATTTATAATTTCGCAATACGGAAATTTAATCCGTTTTTAAAAGAATACGCCTGTACGGCGACGGATATGGAAATAAATATATTTTGACAATCCAATTTATATATGATGCATATATATATATATATAATATATATGTATATATATATTTATATTTCACAGGATTTCACAATAAAATATACAGAAGTTTCATCAGGATTATAGTAAGGAAATTGGAGAAACTTAAAATTTTCTTTGGGGTTTTCATGCGGGAATTAGGGGAAATTATAAAAATTTCAACAGGGATTTCAAAGAAGAATACGCACAATATTTCCATTCAAAACCAAAATTACCCAAAGGTTTAATTTTCTCTTTCAACAAATATTTCCCCCACAAAATTTTAAATACTTCCTACAAAGAAGATTCTACAGAAGCTTTCTGAAATCATCAAATTTTCACACGACAAAATATAATCTCTTTTCACATACATTCCCTTTCAAAACAAATAAAATAATTCACAAGAAGATTACCTTTTTTCCTGTGCTTCAGAAAACTGACTGGGAAGAACTTTGCCTGTAGCTTTCACAATTCTTTCCCGAGAAACCAAGCCCAAATAGCAACCAGAATACAAACCAAAAAATCTTCCACAAGTATATAGTATTTCCAAAATAACATAAACAGATAGTCTTGCAAAAGCTCAGATATTCTTTCCCCGTGAAGAAATTGAATAACCTCTGTGTTTTTCCCCAGATCCAAATTATCCTCCGTGAACAAATTTCTTTAACAATAATCAATAAATGCACTGGCACACATGTCGAGAAGTGCAAAATATATTTTAACCACTTCTCGGCAATCTTTCCTTTCCAAGATTTTGCATGATTTAATTCATTTATTTAAATTTAAAAATCAAATTTCAAATTGCATGCATTTATTTTATTTTATTTAAATTCACAATTTCCAAATACAAAAATTTATTTAATAACCAAAAATACCATTTCCACAAAAAAAAAAAATTTGAATATTGAATCTATTCACACACAATTTTAAAACAATTTAATTTAATTTATTTATTTATTTAATTAAATAAATTTAATCTTTTAAGATCAAACTATTTAACCAAACAAGCTAATTAATTAATTAAATAACAAGCAACTAATTTCTTCAACATTTAAAAATTAATTTAAATAACTGTAAATAAAACATAATTAACTATTATTTAAATTGACATTTTCCTTTCAAGCAATTAAACCAAACAGAAAAATACAAAACAACATGACTCTGAACTAAACAAACAATGTACTATGACCAGGTTAAAGACTAGACTAGGATGAACCAAACTACTACCTCCCAATCAACATATTCGTTGAGTCTTGACACGCTCAGACCTGAGTAACCAGGTGGAGTCGGTGTCATGTACCTGCAATCCTGCAACCAAGCAAATAACATGCATATATATATATAAAAACCATTGAACAGGCACACTGTGCGGAGAAAATCACGGACATCACAGGGCACTCGCAAGCGAGTGATGCGATTTTGTTCTCCACACCAATACACGTCACATCAGACTGACAAATTAAATAGCAGTTAGTCCATCAAAACATGTACATAGCTATAATCAACTGAAAATAAACATCTACGCTATCTTAAAGCATGTCTGAAATCAGTAATCACCATACAATATATCATCATGTCACAGAATAAATCCACTGTCGCTCAAAACCAGCGATCAAAATATCCAAACAAAGTATCATAGTCTAACAGTGTAAAAACACATAACAGCAGAAAACATAAGCATAAATAGAGGGGTACTACATCCTCCCCCCTAGGATCAGGCTTACTCCTGGAAGCCTGCTAGTAGCAAACAAATAACACATACACATCTAAAATAGGTCCTTCCAAGAAATGAAAGACTAGCCACTAAGATCCCTCTGGATCTGTACTCAGTCAATGTCTTGACCCCTGAGGGTCAACTCCCGATGTAGAAGGACGTGCACGGTTCCCAAAGAATGATGCCGGTCCTCCATCAGGAACCACTCCAACTGCACCTTGGTGCTCATCCTGGTGGTTACCCACCATGGTAAACACCCTATGTGACCTACCTGCATCTCCCACCGTAGGCTCTAAAACTGTAGGTCGAGGCCCAAAACCAAAAGAACCTCTCATCGGACACTGCCTAGCAATGTGTCCCTGCTGTCTGCACGAGTAACAACCAGTGCCTCTACCGAATCCTCTGCCACCCGAAGGTGCATTGGATTGCAAGAAACTACCTCTACTGATAGTAGACTGTACACTCTGAGGGCTATTACCTTGTTGTGGTTGTGGATTATTATTCTTTTGAGGTGTACGTTGTTGTTTCTGCCCACCCTTTGTGGGTGTTTGTTGGTTCCTAGAGGAACCTCATGTCTGTGCCTATCCACCCCGTGGACTAAAACCTGCTACAGGAGCACTGCCAATCTGCACTCCTGTGTGACCACCTAACGCCATAACAAGGTTCTCCTCCACTATGCGAGCCTTCACCGCAACTTCCATAGTCTTTGGCTCAAAGACTCGGACACCACCACTAATGCGGGCATTTAAACCCCTGATAAAGTGTTGTACAAGCATAGGCTCATCATCGCCAATACCAGCATATTGCTTGAGTTCATAGAACCTACGTTCATATTGCTCAACAGAAAGAGCCAACTGACATAGATCATGGAACTCGTCAGCCCGTTGCTGCCTCCAGTGTTCCGATAGGAACCGTGCTCTAAACCTCTCGAGAAACATCTCCCAAGACACTGACCCAATATCTAAGTGGAGCTTCTGCTCCTCTAGGCGCCACCAAGTAGAGGTGAATCCTCTCAGATGCATGATAGCGCATCTCGCACAAGTATTGCTACCATATGGGTGCATGGCGAAGCATCTACCCAAATCCAGTAGCCAGGTCTCTGCCTCTAAGCCACCTCCTGTACCATCAAAGGTAGGAGGGCGTGCCCTCAGTAAATCCCTCATGTGTCCTGCAATAATAGCATCCTGATGCACTGTATCATCTACTCTCCTAGGAGATCTATCTCTCTCTCTAACAACCTCCTGCTCATCTTCCTGTCTAGGTCCAAGACGAGCTAGGACCTCCTCTAATAATGGACGTATCTGAGAACCCCCTTCTCTTGACTGTTCGGGATTCTATCCCTCATTCCTCTAATCCAACCGTTCTGCCTGATCACTATGATGAGGGCTCAGAGGGGGAGTAACCTGAGGGATTGGCCCTCGGCCTCCACCTCGACCTCTACCACGACCTCTTCCTCCTCGCCTAGGCATGTTCCTACACATAACAATAACGAGTCTTAGATACTATTCAACCAAGGCTAACAGTTTGCGACACTACGTACTAGGTCAACCTAATGGGCTCGCAATTACCCAGAGCATCCAGTGTTTGTAACCTTGGCTCTGATACCAATCTGTAATGCCCCGTCATAATAACCTAAGGAATGCTGCAATTGTGTATAAAAGTGAAATAATTTTTTTTTAAAGTATAATTATTGAGTTAATTAGTTGCATACATTCATTAAGTTACGCGACATTACATTACTTTGAGTTTCCATAGACGACTTTAGTATTTCGCATTGCACATATTAATTAACATTAACATAAAAATAAACATTGCATTTCATTTGAAATTTTCCATTCAAGATAACATAAGTACAAACTTGTTTCCTTACATTGCATTTGATAAAATAATACAATAATCATCCATCTGATGAGGTAGTTCAATAATAATTACAAGTTACATTTACAATGTTCACCTCATATACAATTGAGGGATGCTTTACAATACAAGTTTACAATTTACAATGAAGAAGTACACATAAGTTTCCAAGTGCGAGCTCTCTATCCATGAAGCTCTCGATGTCATAATCATAAACTGGGGACCCAACGGAGTAAGGTGCATGTTCCACCCAACCATGTGGTACCCGTAGGTCCATGCCCCGTGCTAGGAGATAGTAATATGGTTACCTAGACATAATCTACTAACCCTAGACACTAGTACACAACTAACTGATGGTTACATTGCTTCCAGATTTTAGACAATTGAATGTTCTACATACACAAGGTTAACTGTTATTTTAGGTGGAGTGTCATCACAATATTGCAAAGGTTACCCTGATGTTTCTTCCTAGGTTCCGGCCCCCAACATGGGTTACCCTGGTAACCTCTTACGAAACCCGGCCCCATTGCAAATCATTGTGGAATCGAATGTCTTTTGAAGAAACAAGACACCGATTTTCCATTCCAGGCCTTCTCGTCTTATACTCAAGACTGAACTAGCTCAAGAGTCTATAAGTGAGGCATAACATCTTATTAAGAGTTTTAATTCTAACTACTATGTTATTTAGTTATCACTGACTTACTAACTCTTTGCAAGTTACCCTGACACCACTTTGTGTGTCGTCCCTTACAAAAAGCCACTCCCCTAAACATAACAAAGGTATTCTAGGTTTTCTTACTAGGGTAGACGAAGTGCACAAAAATATAACATATAATACCAGAAAAATCATAATGAACATCACAAGCTGTTCTCAAAAATCAGGTGCACTACCCTAGTTTGTTCAAACACATGAAACCATAGAAAAATTTACTCCCTTAAAAAGATTGCAACTGGAAGACTTAAAATCACTTAAAGATAAATTTCCCCCTTTTACCCAATAGAAGTTTCAAACAACTTAAAACAAATACACGTCTATCATTGGGATATATTAAATCCAGTCATACAATTAAAAGAGAGAAAGTATCTATTTCTATTTTTTTTTTAACAACAGTTCTTAAAAAACTTAATAATTATGCTCATTGAAAACATTGTATACATAACTATCTAAATACAAATAAATTCTTATTTCTCTTTTTTTTTCCAAACAAACTTTTCCACATTAATATTTTAATCAAATATTCTCAACATTAATTAAATATACAAAATATATATATAAATATATATATATACATATATACATATATATAATATATACAAAGATATATAATCATTTAATAATAACATTAAAACCCTAAATTGAATTAAATAATCGAAATAAAGTAAATTTCGTTATTTCCGGTTGAACACAAAATGAATGCCATTTATACAATCGCGGACTGTGTACACAATGTACACAGCCCGCGGCTGTGTCTATGTAGCCCTCCCCGTATGGGGAGGCGGCTGTGAGACAGTCGTCGTTGCCTGTGAGGGCAACGTCGGCTGTGAGACAGCCGCCGTTGCCTGTGAGGGCAACGTCGGCTGCCTCCACAGTCGTCGCCCCATATGGGGGCGGCTATGGGGTAGCCACGGCCCCCTTTACCATATATCGCAGTGTTTAAATTTCGCATTTTATTTCATACAAATAAATAAATTAAAACCTGGGGAATTTATAATTTCGCAATACGGAAATTTAATCCGTTTTTAAAAGAATACGCCTGTACGGCGACGGATATGGAAATAAATATATTTTGACAATCCAATTTATACATGATGCATATATATATAAAATATATATGTATATATATATTTATATTTCACAGGATTTCACAATAAAATATACAGAAGTTTCATCAGGATTACAGTAAGGAAATTGGAGAAACTTAAAATTTTCTTTGGGGTTTTCATGCGAGAATTAGGGGAAATTATAAAAATTTCAACAGGGATTTCAAAGAAGAATACGCACAATATTTCCGTTCAAAACCAAAATTACCCAGAGGTTTAATTTTCTCTTTCAACAAATATTTCCCCCACAAAATTTTAAATACTTCCTACAGAGAAGATTCTATAGAAGCTTTCTGAAATCATCAAATTTTCACACGACAAAATATAATCTCTTTTCACAGACATTCCCTTTCAAAACAAATAAAATAATTCACAAGAAGATTACCTTTTTTCTTGCGCTTCAAAAAACTAATTGGGAAGAACTTGGCCTGTAGCTTTCACAATTCTTTCCTGAGAAACCAAGCCCAAATAGCAACCAGAATACAAACCAAGAAATCTTCCACAAGTATACAGTATTTCCAAAATAACATAAACAGATAGTCTTGCAAAAGCTCAGATATTCTTTCCCCGTGAAGAAATTAAATAACCTCTGTGTTTTTCCCCAGATCCAAATTATCCTCCGTGAACAAATTTCTTCAACAATAATCAATAAATGCACTGGCACACATGTCGAGAAGTGCAAAATATCTTTTAACCACTTCTCGGCAATCTTGCCTTTCCAAGATTTTGCATGATTTAATTCATTTATTTAAATTTAAAAATCAAATTTCAAATTGCATGCATTTATTTTATTTTATTTAAATTCACAATTTCCAAATACAAAAATTTATTTAATAACCAAAAATACCATTTCCACAAAAAAAAAAAAAAATTGAATATTGAATCTATTCACACACAATTTTAAAACAATTTAATTTTATTTATTTATTTATTTAATTAAATAAATTTAATCTTTTAAGATCAAACTATTTAACCAAACAAGCTAATTAATTAATTAAATAACAAGCAACTAATTTCTTCAACATTTAAAAATTAATTTAAATAACAGTAAATAAAACATAATTAACTATTATTTAAATTGACATTTTCCTTTCAAGCAATTAAACCAAACAGAAAAATACAAAACAACCTATGACTCTGAACTAAACAAACAATGTACTATGACCGGGTTAAAGACTAGACTAGGATGAACCAAACTACTACCTCCCAATCAACATATCTATTGAGTCTTGACACGCTCGGACCTGAGTAACCAGGTGGAGTCGGTGTCATGTACCTGCAATCCTGCAACCAAGCAAATAACATGCATATATATATATAAAAAAACCATTGAACAGGCACACCGTGCGGAGAAAATCACGGACATCACAGGGCACTCGCAAGCGAGTGATGCGATTCCGTTCTCCACACCAATACACATCACATCAAACTGACAAATTAAATAGCAGTTAGTCCATCAAAACATGTACATAGCTATAATCAACTGAAAGTAAACATCTATGCTATCTTAAAGCATGTCTGAAATCAGTAATCACCATACAATATATCATCATGTCACAGAATAAATCCACTGTCGCTCAAAACCAGCGATCAAAATATCCAAACAAAGTATCATAGTCTAACAGTGTAAAAACACATAACAGCAGAAAACATAAGCATAAATGGAGGGGTACTACAGTTGTCATTAATAAGTTATTGATGTCAACCTCTAGTGTTGCTTTGATAAGCTTCTATCTATGGACATATGGTTGAGTTGCTATTTTTTAGTTGGCTTGGTGGTAATGAGGAAGTACTGAAGGTGATGAGGATGCGTCTCTGATGCTTGGTTTCCAAGTGCTTTTGAGAAATTTTGATAAAAAGAGGAAACAATATGTTCCAATGTTGTTCTGGGCTGTAGAGTAGTGTTCTATTGCCGCTCCACATTTCTTCTAGGTTGAATACCTACCTATGTGTTTTGAATATGTTGATCAGAGGTGTTTAGAGGTGTAGTATTCATAATTTTTTGTGTTGGATCATTGTGTAAAAGAGGTCATTTTCACCAGTGTGTGAACGGTGTATTGTAGAGGTGTATGGGAGAAATTTTTTTCTCCATTTTTCTCCATAATTTGGTTTCAAGTCTTGCTGATCTGAAGGAGTGTTGATAGTGTTGGTATCTTTCTTCAATCAAGGTTTTTTGAGGTTTGGTGCTTTGGAATTCAATTTCTTAAGTTGAAAAGTATGGAAAAATTGTTTGAGTGTGTTGGGTGTGTACATTCCTCAGGTGAAATTTTTTGCAAAGAAGTTCATTGGATTTCAGGTCATTTATGGAATAATCTAGATTGTGTTTAAATGAAATTATTTATCTATGAGTTGTTGTTGAATCAAAGGAAGTGTGTACTTAAAATTTTAATGTTGTTTAGATGGGTAACATTCAACCTTGGTGTTTACACTAATTAAGGTAGATGCTTATTGTTTATAGAAGCAATTGGTAGTGTGGTGTTATAGATTTGGGTCCTAGATAAGGAGTGGTGTGATATTCCTTCACTTCTATCTGCCATGAAAGTGTTTTGGTGCTGACCTAATTTGAATTTGCATGATTGAGGTGCATAGCCAACCTTGGAGAATGTTTTCAAGGTTGAGGATGACATAAATATGAGTTGAGTTGTTGAGGGATGCGAAGATAGATAAGTACGATGTGAATGATGCGAAGTGTAGAGTATTAGAGTGTGAATTTGAGAAGTGCAGTACGAGCTTTCATGTGTTAGATTGTTAGATGAAGTGAGCAAAAGGTATATACAATTCTTTAGTAATGTTGTGAAGGTGTTTGTGATATTATAGTGGATTTATTTGTTGCATTGAGATGGATTTCTCTATGTAACACTCTTCTCTATCTTCTTTTCTATTCTGGAAATGAGCCTTTGGCAATGAGCCTTTCTTTCTTTGGGCAATGAGCCCTATTGTATTCAGTGTTGATATTACTTTATATTGTGAGCTAATCCTCACCGTGGTTTTCCCATCTTGGTTTTTCCACATAAATATAGTGTTCTCTTATGCATGGTGTTGATTTGATTCAATTTATGTTATTTTCTTTTCATGCTAAATCATTATAACACATTAAGGGTTAATTGTATTAATGTGGATCTAAATGTGTATGAGGGTTTTGAAGTTTTAAGGTATAACAGATTCATCCCCCCTCTCAGTTGTCTTGTGTATTCAACATAAAACTATTATCACTACACCATACAATCATCCAAGAGGGTATAAAAAAGAGATAAAGAAGGCTATCAAATAAGTTCTTGACATGGGATTCATAATACCTAGCTCTAGTCCATTTGCATCTTTTGTAGTTCTTGTGAGGAATAAGGATGACACTATGAGAATGTGTATTGACTACAAGGCCTTAAACAAGAAGACCATCAATAATGGAAATCATATTCCATGGATAGATGAGCTCATAAATGAATTACATAGATATGTGTACTTCTCCAAGATTGATCTAAGATCAAGATACCATCAAATCTATATGAGGGGCAAAACTGTTGAGTAGACAACCTTCTAGTGTCATTATGGACATATTAAGTTTTTGGTTATGTCTTTCAAACTTACTAATTCTCCACCTGCTTTCTAGTCATTTATGAACTATTTATTTAGTAAGAAACTCAAAAACTTTGTATTGGTGTTCTTTGATGATATCTTGATATATAGTAAAACTTGGGAGGAGCATTTGGAACATCTAGATGAAGTTGGGTATTTTGGAGTAGCAATATTTCTTTGCTAGTTTATCCAAATGTGATTTTGGGTTGGAAGAGGTTTTGTATATAGGACATGTCATAAGTTCCAAGGGTGTTTAGGTGGATCAACAAAAGATTCAAGTGATTCTAGATTGGAAACCTCCCATTAATCTAACACAATTGATTCTAAATCACTTCAACTATGTCAGATTAATATTCCTCATTTTTCATTGCTCTTATCATTCAATGTGATGCATCTGAAGAATTTATTAGAGCTATCCTAACATAGAAAGGGTGTCCATTTGTATTTTAAGAGTAAAAATTAAGCAATTTAGGGAAGTTATATCCCAATTATAGTAAGGAGAATTTTGCAATTATGCATGCACTAAAGAAGTTTATACAGTACTCAATTTGTGTAAAATTTATTGTGAGGAATGATCATAATAGTTTGAATTTATTCTTGGATCAAAATTATTTGAATGATCACCCAAAAATGGCTAAACAAGATACAAGCTTATGATTTTGAAATAGAGTGCATGAAGGCAACAGGAATGTGGTAGCTAATGTACTTCTAGGAGGCCAACTCTATGTTCATTATATGTCCTTTCTAGTGATTGGAAGGTTTCTATTATTGCTAAGTATGCCAAGAATATATTTCCTACTGACATCCTTGATGAGGTTGTGAAATATTATAGGTATGTTGTCATGGAAGGGTTGACCCTCTACAAAAATATAATCTTTTTGGTGTTTGAGTCTCAGATCGACAAGAATATTTCGAAATCTTTTCATGGTACTCTAATAGTATGACATCAAGGGTATTATAAGGTGTTTAGGAAGATTCGTGAGAGGTTTTCTTGGAATTGTTTGAAGGAGGATTTCCATATTTATATTAAATAATGCATGACCTGTCAACAAAACAAGGGAGAACAAATTTTTCTAGCAGGTCAACTTCAACTACTACCAATTCTTGAGAAAAAATGGGAGAGCTTTTCCATGGACTTCATCACAAGTTTACCCAAAGTACAAGTTAGAGACTGTATTTATGTTATGATTGATATATTGAAAAAGTTTGCATATTTTATTTCTATTTATATTTCAAGGCACCTCAATTAACAGACATATTCTTCAAGAAGGTATTTAGATTACATGGATTGCTCAAGACCATTTTTAGTGATAGGGACAACATATTTCTCAACTCTTTTTGACCAGAATTTTTTTACTGATAGGTACAAAACTTATACCAAGTACCAACTACGATCCCCAAACTGATGGACAAGCAAAAATAGTGAATAAGTAAATTGAAGGGTACTTAAGAAACTATGTTTCTAATCAGTAGACCATACAGATCAAGTGGTTACACTTTGGTGAATATTGATACAATACTTCACACTACATGTCCATTGGGATGACACATTATAGGTATAATCTATATAGCTATGATGCACTATCTTTCACTGATCTATTGCTTTTAGATAGTGGAGTCACAAAATTAGGTGACTTGATGGATCATAGTCAATAGATATTAAGGATACTAAAGGATAACATGTAGCAAACACAAACTCAAAAAATAACTTATGCAAAGTGGAAAACAACAAAGAGGTCCTTTGAGGTGGGAGACTTGGTTTTCCTGAGATCACAAACATATAAACATATTTCTATTAAGAAGAGTGGAGTTGAAAATATCAAAAATCGATACTATTAACCATACAAAATTATGAAATGAATTGGAGAAGTGGACTACAAGTTGGAGCTTCCATAAAATGATAAGATTCATAGTGTCTTTCATGCATAATGTTTGAAAAAATTCATTGGTTGGCACATTACTGCCTCAAAGGAGTTTCTACCCTTAGTTGATGAGAATAAGTTGACTCTTGATCCCAAAAGAAGTGGAAACCCTTGTCAAAATCTTGAGGAAAAAGATCATCACAAATTATCTAATTAGGTGAAAAAACCTTCCAGTTGAAAATGTCACATGGGAATGGCCTAATATTCGTGAGCATCCTAACTGGCATTGCTTGATAGCAAGAAATATTAGGGAGAGAGGACTTGTCATGTCCCTTTTCAAAAACCAAATAAAATATTGTTCACTCAAGGAGATGTCGAAGTTTAGGCATCAGGTTTGCTACTTGACACCTACCAGGGAGCTATTGGAGATTGGAGATCAAGCATACCACTTGACTTGCGCCAAAAACTTGTTGGGTGTCAAGTTTAAAGATATCGCTCAGCCCATGCTAGGAAGTTATCAGGTGTTGGGGATCAGAGTTGTGACTTGATGTATGGAAAAAACCTATCAAAGTTCAAGGATTGTGGTTCTTTCCTGATGCATGCTAGGAAATTTTCATAGGTTGGGGATCAAGGTTTCTAACCGGCTCATGCTAAGGAGGTATAATAAGTTGAGGATCGGGGTTGTCCCAACGCATGCCAAGTCGAGAGGAAGGAGAAAGTTTTAACTTGTGATGGGAAAGTCTATAAGGCCTATAAGATTGACCTATGATGTAGCATGTAAAATTAAAATTTGGGATTTGGCATAATTTTAGGTCTAGGACAACTAGGAAAACATTTCAATCATAAGCATCCATATTATGGTATTGTACCTTCTAGGAAATTTGTGTTCAAGTGATATTCTATGGAAAAAACCCCACATGAGATTGTGATGAGTGGAAAAAAACCCATTATTTGTTAGAATCAGATGACAAAAACTCTTTGGTTCTTAAGAGAAATCTCACATAGGGAGTGCATTAGAGCATCAAGTTTTTAGTACAATTCATTCTTTTTGTGAGTGCATCAATTGTTGTTGATTTGTAAGTGTTGTCATTTTAATGACTATCAAAACAATCCTTTGGTTGTAAAGGTCATATAATAATAAATATTAATTTTTGTTGGAGTTTGATTTATTTTGTGTAAGCTCACATGTTGACTAGTTAGTTGATCTATGTTATTTGAGTATGAATAATGGTTGTTGTTTGGATTTAGTTGTGTTAAGACTATTGTTTATGTTTCAAATACAATGAATATTATTTTTTTATGTTTCAAAACTTCTATTCTCATTAAAAAACTAGGAAGGGACATTCTAGTCTTATCAAAGCACCTTTCTACTAATGTGTGACTATGTGGTGATGCATGTTCTTGCAACAAAGTGATAGGGAAATCAAGTACTTGTGAAGGGAAAAGATAAAAGAAGTAGCTATGGATGAGAAAGTGAGGAAGGTCACTATAGGGAGGTCCTTAAGACTAAAAATAGAGAGTTAGCTAGAGAATTTGAATCTACCCTAAGGGATTCTATCGTAGTGATGGTACATTACATTTTAGAGGATCAAGATTTTTTTTAAGGAACAAAATATCTCTAGATAACCCAAACCCTAATCATTGGCCATGAGAAAGAAATGGGAGGGTTAGGGAAAAAGTGCTAATATTTTCACATAAACCATCAAACTTTAAATATTTTGCATTCCTTCATCAAATTAATAAAAGGTTTTCAAATCCCTAGAAAAGAAAAGATAGGATCCTAAATAAAAATAGAGAATCAAGGAAAATATAGAAAAAATATTGAATGCATCTCCAACTATTAATCTCAATTTCCACTTGGCTCCAAAGTAGATCACAAATAAAAGACATTCATTGGAAAAATTTGGAAGGTAAACTTACAAAGTGATTAAATTTAATCATGGGTCAAGCATAAATGGTATGATGTCTTTGGATCTAGACTTCCCTTAAATGTATTTTTCTTGATTGTGTTTACAAACGATACATCTAAGGAAAAAATCATTTAAGAAGGATCATTGTTCATAAATGGGGTTGGCCTTTCATTTCAGCCATGGTGCCCAAATTATGACCCTTCCTCTTTTAAATTATTATTTGCTCCTTTTTTTGGGAAAAACTCCCAAACCTTCATTTTAAATACTAGGACCCTACAATCCTTAAGAAAATAGGTTACTCTCTAGGAGCTTTCCAAAATTTGGATGAAAAAATGTGGATAGAAGGAAAAGGTCTTTTTGTTAGAATGTGTATGGCTTTAATTTTATAAAAAACATTCCCTAAGTCTTTAAATATCATTTTAGAATATGATGTATGACATCAACCACTCTTGATAGAAAATTTAGTGAAAATCATTGAACAAGGTGTTTGAAATGTTTTAGTCCCCTTGGATGTTACTTTGGAACCAAAGGTAGATCCAAATTTAACTCTACAAAAAAAATAAGATTTCTATTGATTAGGATCTCATTCAAAAAAATCTTAGATAATCTTCTTGAGCTTCATGTTCTACAACAAGATGAAGACAATAGTGGATTTGGTGGGTCAGAAAAGGAAATTGTAGTGCCACATATGGAGTAAAATTCCTTTCAAAACTCGCCTTTAGTCCAAACCAAAACTCTAAAAAAGGTATATAGAGTTAAATTTTCCTTATCAGTCACCCAAAAAATGAAAGAATAAAAATCAATTAACCTAAATGTGTCTCTCAAAATCTATTCTTAAAATGGTTGCCCCTTCTGTAATGGAAGCTCAAGAAGAATATTTCTTCTCATTAATAAACATAAAAAATTATAGATGTCTTAGAATCACAAGATATAATAAATAATATTATTAATGATATTCTCCTCAAAGTAGGAAATGAAATAATAGAAAAAATAATTGAAGAAATCATGAATGAAAATGAAGATCATCTTTGCGAGAAACTATCTATTTCCCAAATAGAAAAGGTTGAGATATCTAATCCTACATATCCCAAAATAAGAAAAAGAAGGAAAATAAAAAATTCCAAGGCACAAAAAGAGATTGTAGCTAGGATTCAGTTGAACCTTGAAAAATATTTCAAATCAAGGAGATTTTGCATCTCTCCTTGAGACAAATGAAGGCCATTTAATATAATGTTAGGGGATTAAATGACCCTATAAAGTGAATCTTAATAAAGAATCAACTAGAAAAAATAATCATGATATTATTCTTTAACAAGAAGCCAAACTTCCTGCTAAAAAATAATCATGATATTATTCTTTAACAAGAGGTCAAATGTGTTTTTCTTTGTTGTTTTACTTGCTTGTAGTGCCCCTAAGTTTTCATTCTACTTTTCATAGTTACTTAGATGTATAAAGTGAATCTTAATAAAGAATCAACTAGAAAAAATAATCATGATATTATTCTTTAACTAGAAGCCAAACTACCTGCTAAAAAATAATCATGATATTATAAATGACCCTATAAAGTGAATCTTAATAAAGAATCAACTAGAAAAAATAATCATGATATTATTCTTTAACAAGAAGCCAAACTTCCTGCTAAAAAATAATCATGATATTATTCTTTAACAAGAGGCCAAATTTGTTTTGCTTTGTTGTTTTACTTGCTTGTAGTGCCCCTAAGTTTTCATTCTGCTTCTGACAATTACTCAGATGTATTTGGACATTATGATACTATTTGATGATACTTGGATATTATGACACTTTGATGCACAGTTATGATGACACGTTTATATCTGATGTTTTATGTTTATACCATGCTTAGTAGATCAGTTTAATTGTTTATGTGAGTTATCATTGATATGAGTATTATGTGTTTAATGGATGTATGTTCTATCATGATTTGGTACCTGTTTATTGTGTGTCGATGTATTAGTGAAGGGGAACAAGGTCACATCACTCACTTCTGAGTGCCCTATGATGCTGCGATTTTCCCTTCACGGTGTGATTGACTGTTTGCCTATGTACATGTTCAATCGTGTGGTTTGTTATAGGTTGCAGGTACCAGGCATCGACTCCACCTGAATTGTCAGGTTTGAGCATGCCTTATATCCAATGGAGATAGCATCGGGTCCCCCATGTTGAGCCATCATCCTTGTCGAGGATGAGTACCCGTTTGTCACACCCTGTCTATAAGGTCAGTTTGTGTTGGTCTGTCAATGTTGTTGTCATTTTTCCTTTATATTCCTTTTGTGGTCAGGTATTGTTTGATAGTATTTTCATATGATTAATGTGCATGATTAGTGCTTTTTCCTTATTATTTCGTTAAAATAAAGATTATCGGAAATTAAAAGGCTTTGGAATACTTAAAATAAAAGTTTTATAAAATTGAAGTATTGATTAAATAAATAATAATGTCCTTATTTTTTTTAAATAAATTTAAATTATGGTTTAATAAGGAAATTAAAAGAATAAATATATTAAATTATGACATTATGCAAACAAAGTTGGATATGAAGAATTAAATTAATAAATTAATATTTTAATTGTTCAATTTATTTGTGTAATTCATAAGATATGGTTAAAAATTATAAAATAATAATACATGGAGGAAGTTGAGGATAGTGGAGGAGTTAATATAAAGTAAAATAATTAATTTTAAGGAGTGGATGCTATTACGGATGGGGGAAAAAGTAGTAAATAAATTAGTTAGAGTTAACTGATAGAGGGGATTTTTGGTTATTTTCTAGAAAACAAGCCTTTGAGCTTTTGGACCGTGAATGATTTTTCCTATTCTTGGTGTTTTCTGGTGTTTTTGAAAGTTTGATTCTGGATTTTGGGGGCTTTTGGTTTATTCTATGTTGGAGGCTTTCCATTGGAGTTGAGGTCCTGCAGAAAATTGAAGCTTTTGGGAGAAAGTTGAAGTTGCATCTAGTTTCAAACCCAACAACACTATCAGCTCAATGATTCAAAATTATTTCAAATTCCAAAATTTCTTCCTAAGTTTTAATGTTTGCTCAGGGAACGATATTTTTAAGATTAAATTGTCTAAAGTAATTAAATATTTGTAAAATTTCTGAGTGCTTTGAGGTTTTGTTGCTTGCTCTGTAATTTACCCTCTCTTGGTACAATCCTTTGTTTCCACTCTTTGAGTGTTCTTCACTCTGTAATTTCTTTCTTGATATAAGTTATGCATAGTGATTTCCTCTCCCTGTACCAAGCAATTGTTTTGGAGTCTATGTTGAATCTTTAGCCTATCCTTGCAATCTGGTTAGTCAATGTCTAACGCAATGTGTTTCATTTGACTACACTAAATTGATATTAGAGTATCAAAGCTTTTTGTATAGAAATTAAAGAAACTTATACATGCCGCTCCATGCCTCTTTCAATTGATTCAATAGAAATCAGATGTCGACAGTATGCTATTATGTATTCTTTGAAGTTTCCATGCCTGAGATACCGGTTCAAATTTGTAGAGTCCATACATGCTTAAATGGTGTTGTGTGAATATAATCGATATGAAAGGTGAAATGGTATTGATCTAGTATAATCCTTTGATTGGATGGTCTAGACTTTGTAGAATGGGGTATTCGTTGTTTAGAAATTCCATTACTTATGCCACCACTATACATTCTTGTTCCATGAAATTTGTGAAATCCTATACTGCCTCCTTCTATCAGTCATAGCTATCCTTTAAAATATACTCTATAGAATTCTTTCTTGGTGGAGGTTGTATGCACTTCCATTGCCCCTACCAGAATTCAACTTAAGTTGAAGTTTCATTTGTTATTGGTATTGTTGGATAAATGGTTGTATTTCAATGTAATATGTGTCATTTTTGGCTTATGCATATTATTTACTTCGTTACCTATAGGTTTTTTTTATTGTGCCCTGTAAAGAGGTTTTCCTTGTGTTCTTCCAAAATTACCTCAATCGATATATGTAAGATTCATTTGTGCCTGGAGTTGAAATGAGATTTCCAAAATATACTCTGCCCTAGTGCGCAGCACCTAAAGTCTCCTTTGCTCTGCATTCGTATCTTGTGTTTAATTTATGTCTCACCTCTTAACAGAGGTAGCTGGAAATAAACTTCCCCTCTGTGGTTTAGTCAACGGCTTATTCAATGTTTATCGGCTCAGAAAATAGATATTTTAGAGGCCTCCAACTACAATCTCCAGTTACAATATTTGAGTTGGAACTGACAGTTATAAATCTTAGTTTATGATTTGCATTGTATGACTCTACTCAACAATAGTCGTCTCAGTTAAAACTATCACTTGCATTGTATGATTCATAGAAGATATATTAACCAAGGTCGATATTGAATATTTAGTGGCTATGGGCTTTTCGTCACAGTCGCGGGTCTGCTGCCTATTTAGAAATTTGATCTTATGCATGAAATTTGTGCATCAATATATATGTGTGTGTATGTGTGTGTGTGTATGTAGCCATTCTATTGAAGATTAATTACTATATTTTAAATTGATTGACTTACAACAACATTCTGTGAATTTTTTTTTAAACAAATATATAGATAGATAGATAGATAGATAGATAGATAGAAATATATATATGTATATATGTGTATATATGTGCTTGCATGTATGTATTGTGTACTTTGTAAAAGAGGGTTGTTACTTTTATATATAATTGTATTTAACTTAACAAAACAAGGAGAACATTAAGTATGAATAGATTGATATATTTGTTAATAAATAAACAAAAGTTAGTGTTTTTTGAAACAGATTATCTTTGACTTAGATGAATATTTGATAAAAATGAAGTGATTACTCTGAAAACCCATTCTTGATCTCATGTTTTTATTATTGTTTAGAATTGTTCACTTGAATGAAGTAAATAAATATAGATTTGGGAATGAATGTGGGTTGAGTTTAAATGTTTAAGTCACTGTGTGAAGTTAATAGTGGAAGTCTTCCAGAGGTTTGGGAATAGTGTTATTGGTTGATGTATATGTTGAACCTTGAAATTGGTTGATGTGATAATTTTCATGTGTTATAGGAAGAGAATTAGCCATGCATTGTTCTCACCTCTATGATTAATTTGTGTGTGAGATGGGTCATGCCTCGCCTGGTGAGCACGTTTTTGTCTATTAGTGATTCGTGCAAGTTGGCTTTGCTTTATTGGTGGTGTTGGGGTTTTTTTTAGTTGTAGAAGGGGGAGTTAGTTGTAGAAGGGGGAGTGGCTCTTAATGGGGGTCGGTGCACAAAGTTGCATCTAGGACAACCCATGTGAGAGTTTCCTAATCAAGTGATAACCTAATTAATTAACTAGGGGGTTGGGTAGAATCACTCTAATCAAGATATTTGGATGCCTCACCCATGCCTGTAGCACTCGTTCAGGCTAAGTATGGGTTGAGAAGGCCTAGTTGGAAAGACCAACCTCCTTGTCTTCATGAAAGGAATTTGGTTCCGCATTTGTCACCCTATAGGGTCGGTGTCTAATATGAGATTGTCAGAACAAGCATAGATGGAGGTCGGCATCTAGTGAAGGACTGTCAAGACAACCCATGCCAGGACCATGCGATGACACTCTCCCCTGCTACAACTTAGCATTCTCTTGGCTTGTTCTTCCATTCTATGTTGGTGTGTGCCTCTAGAAGCAGTGTCACCATTGTGTAATGTGATGTAATTTTTCATGTTGGGATCCTTTATAGTCTTGTTGTGTCAGTTGGTTACCATCTTGTTGTCATTGTGGTGGTGAGACCCTTTCACTATCTCCTAGCATGAGGGGTGGACCTTAGGGTTCCACATGGTCGGGTGGAATGTGCCTTGTACTCCATTGGGTTCCCTCTCCTTGTTTGTGTTTGTGGTGACTTCTCTTGGATTTGAAGACTTCTACACTTGTTCTAGATTATGTGGATTATCCTTCATGTATTGTACCATAATTCTATTGTATCATGTGTTTACTCCTGATGTATTCTCCTCTCTCATTCAAGGATATAATGATGTGATGTATTATTGAAAGCAATTGTAAACTCTCTCCTGTAATGATAAATGCAATGGATGTTATTGTTTATTAAATGAAATCTGATGTTGTTATATGGTTGGCATGAAATGGAGATTTCATATTAGTTGTTCTTGTAAATGTGATGATTAGATGTAATTTCATACTATTGATGGAATTGGTTTAATGTAATGATTTTCAATGAATCTGATCGTGAGGAACAATAGGGTTCCCAGAATAATCGGGGAGGTGGAGGTTACAATCCAGATCATCCAGGGTTGGAGGGTGCACAGTTGCATCACTTACTTGAGGAGGTTCTAGCTTGTCTTGGTTCGAGACAGGAGGGTGAGCAGTTGGTGGTTAGAGAGAGAGAGGTCTCCCAGGAGAAGAGGATTGTAGTTGAGCAGGAGGCTATATTGGTTGGAAATATGAGAGACCTATTACAAGCACGTCCTCCTACTTTTCATGGGACTAGTAGTGGTCTAGAGGCAGAGACCTAGTTAATTGATCTGAACAGGTGTTTCACTATGCATCCATATGGTAGCAACACCAAGCCTAGGTGTGTTATCATGCATCTCTGAGGTTTTTCTTCCACATGGTGGTGTTTGGAGGAGCGGAAGCTCTATTTGGATATAGATTCAGTATCATGGGAGATGTTCTTAAAGAGATTCAGAGCTTGGTTCTTGTCTGATCATTAGCAACAGCGTCGTGCAGATGAGTTCCATGAGTTGAGGCAAATGGCGATGTCAATTGAGTAGTATGAGGAAAGATTTTATGAGCTCAAGTAGTATGTTGGCATAGGTGATGATGAGGGTATGTTAGTACAACACTTTATCAGGAGCTTGAATGCCTGAATCAATGGTGTTGTTCTAGTGTTTGACTAGAAAACTATGGAGGTGGTTGTGGAGAAAGCGTGAATAGTAGAGGAGAATTTAGTTATGGCTTTAGGTGGATAGATAGGTGTACAGATTGGTAGTGCACCTCCAGCTGATATCAGATCTCAAGGTGGTCCATCTCAAGTTGTGGGCTCCTCTAAGAGCCAGTAGGCACCTGCTAAGGGTGAGCATCAGCAACAACACTCCCAGTCGAAACAAGGGAACACTCAATTTCAACATGGTAGTAGGTTCCAGAAAAGGAAAGATCAGAGTTAGCGACGAGCTCAACAATATTGTCCTGACCAGCCTACTCAGAGCTCATAGTCTACGGTTAGTGGAGGTAGTTTTATGCAACCCAATGCACCCTCAGGTGGTTGGGGTTATGGCAAAGGCACAAGATGTTTCTCTTGTGGTCAATAGGTCCACATTGCTAGACAGTGTCCTCAGAAGGGCACAACTGGTTTTAGTCAGAGTTTGGCCGCTTCAGAGCAGACAGTAGGAGATGCAAGCAGATCACACAGGGTGTTTATAGTGGTGGATAACCGCCAGGCCAAGCACCAGCGTTCAGTTGGAGAGACTTTTGGTAGAGGATGGGAAACGTTCTTTGGAAACCATGCACGTCCTACAACATCAGGCATTGACCCTCGGGGGAAATTCATGGTCCAGATGAGGGTCCAGTGGGATCCTAGTGTCAAGTCTTCTATCTCTTGGAAGGATGTATCCCAGATGCATGAGTGTTACCCATTTTTGTTTGCAGGCTTCCAGGAGTAAACCTGGTCCTAGGGGGGAGGATGTAGTGCCCCTTAGTTTTCTTTCTTCTTCTAATAGTTACTCAAATTTATTTGGACATTATGATACTGTTTGATGATACTTGGATATTATGACACTTTGATGCATAGTTATGATGACACATTTATATATGATGTTTTATGCTTATACCATGCTTAGTAGATCAGTTTAATTGTTTATGTGAGTTATCATTGATATGAGTATTATGCGTTTATTGGATGTATGTTCTATCATGATTTGATATTTTTTTATTGTGTTGATGTATTGGTGAAGGGAAATAGGATTGCATCACTCGCTTACGAGTGCCCTGCGACACTATGATTTTTCCTTCACGATGTGATTGAATGTTTGCCTATGTACATGTTCAACCTTGTGGTTTGTTGCAGGTTGCAGGTACTAGGCATCGACTCCACCTAAATTTTCAAGTTTGAACGTGCCTTATACCCAATGGAGATAGCATCGAGTCCCCCACATTGAGCCATCATCCTTGTCGAGGATCAGTACCCATTTGTCACACCCTGTCTGTAAGGTCAGTTTGTGTTGGTCTGTCAATGTTGTTGTCATTTTTCCTTTTGTTTCATTTTGCGGTCAAGTATTGTTTGACAGTATGTTCATCTAAGTAATGTGCATGATTAGTGCTTTTGCTTGATTATTTTGTTAAAATAAAGATTATCGAAAATTAAAAGGCTTTGGAATACTTAAAATAAAAGTTTTATAAAATTGAAGTATTGATTAAATAAATAATAATAATGTCCTTATTTGTTTTAAATAAATTTAAATTATGGTTTAATATGGGAATTCAAAGAATAAATATATTAAATTATAAAATTATGCAAACAAAGTTGGAAATGAAGAATTAAATTAATAAATTAATATTTTAATTGTTTGATTTATTTGTGTGTAAATCATAAGATATGGTTAAAAATTATAAAATAATAATACATGGAGGAAGTTGAGGATAGTGGAGGAGTTAATATAAAGTAAAATAATTAATTTTAAGGAGTGGATGTTGTTACGGATGGGGGAAAAAGGTAGTAAATAAATTAGTTAGAGTTAATTGATAGAGGGGATTTTTGGTTATTTTCTAGAAAATGAGCCTTAGAGCTTTGGGGTCGTCAATGATTCTTCCTATTCTTGGTGTTTTTTGGTGTTTTTGAAAGTTTGATTCTGGATCTTGGGGGCTTTTGGTTTATTTTTTGTTGGAGGCTTTCTACTGGAGTTGAGGTCTTGAAGAAAATTGAAGCTTTTGGGAGAAAGTTGAAGCTGCATTTGGTTTCAAACCCAACAACACTATTAGCTCAGTGATTTGAAATTATTCCAGGTTCCAAAATTTCTTCCCAAGTTTTAATGTTTGCTTAGGGAACAATTTTTGTAAGATTAAATTATATGAAGTAATTAAATATTTGTAAAATTTCTGAGTGCTTTGAGGTTTTGTTGCTTGCTCTGTAATTTTCCCTCTCTCAATGCAGTCCTCTGTTTCCACTCTTTGAGTGTTTTCAAACTCTTCACTCTATAATTTCTTTCTTGATATAAGTTATGCGTAGTGATTTCCTCTCCCTGTACCAAGCAATTTTTTTGGAGTCTATGTTGAATCTTCATCCTATCGTTGCAATCTGGTCAGTCAATGTCTAAAGCAATGCATTTCATTTCACCACACTGAATTGATATTAAAGTATCAAAGTTTTTTGTATAGCAATTAAAGAAACTTATACACATTTCTCCATGCGTCCTTCATTCTATTCAATAGAAATCAAATGTCGACAATATGCTATTATGTATTCTTTGAAGTTTCCATGCTTGAGATACCAATTCGAATCTGTAGAGTCCATACATGCTTAAATTTTGTTGTGTGAATCCAATCGATATTAAAGGTGAAATGGTATTGATCTAGTATAAGCCTCTATATTGGATGGTTTGACCTTTGTAGACTGAGTTATTTGTTGTTTAGAAATTTCATTGCTTATACCACTGCTGTATATTCTTGTTCCCTGAAATTTGTGAAATCCTATACTGTATCCTTGTATCAGTTGTAACTATCCTTTAAAATATACTCTATAGAATTATTTCTTGGTGGAGGTTGTATGCACTTCCATTGCCCCTGCCAGAATTCGACTTAAGCTGAAGTTTCATTTGTTATTGGTATTGTTGGATAAATGGTTGTATTTCAATGTAATATGCGTCATCTTTGGCTTATGCGTATTATTTAATTTGCTGCCTGTAGTTTTTTTTTTATTGCACCTTGTAAAGAGGTTTTCCTTGTGTTCTTCCAAAATTACCTCAATCGATATATGTAAGATTCATTTGTGCTTGGAGTTGAAATGAGATTTCTAGAATATATTTTTCCCTGGTGTGCAGCACCTAAAGTCGCCCTTGCTCTACATTGGTATCTTGTGTTTAATTTATGTCTCACCTCTTAACAAAGGTCGCTGGAAATAAACTTCCCCTCTATGGTTTAGCCGACAGCTTATTCAATATCTATCATCTCAAACAATAGATATTTTAGAGGCCTCCAACTGCGATCTCCAATTACAATCTTTGAGTTGGGACTGACAGTTATAAGTCTTAGTTTATGATTTGCAAGGTATGATTCTGCTCAACAATAATTGTCTCAATTAAAACTATACCTTACATTGTATGATTCATAGAAGATATATTAACCAAGGTCGATATTGAATAGGTAGTGGCTATGGGCTTTTTGTCGCAGCCTCAAGTCTGCCGCCTGTTTAGAAATTTGATCTTATGCATGAAATTTGTGCATTGATATATATGTGTGTGTGTGTGTGTGTGTGTGCATCCATTTTATTGAAGATTAATTACTGTATTTTTAATTGATTGACTTACAACAACATTCTATGAAATTTTTTTAAATATATATATAGATATATATATATAGATATATAGATATAGATATATAGATATATATATATAGATATATATATATAGATATATATATATATAGATATATATATATAGATATATATATATATAGATATATATATATATATATATATATATATATATATATATATGTAATATATATGTGAATCATATATATGTATAATATATAAAAAGAGGCTGTTTTTTATATATAAAAAGGAGAACATTAAGTATGAATAGATTGATATATTTGTTAATAAATAAACAAAAGTTAGTGTTTGTGGAAAGAGATTATCTTTAACATATAAGAATATTTGATAAACATGAAGTGATTACTCTGAAAACCCATTCTTGATCTCATGTTTTTATTATTGTTTGGAATTGTTCGCTTGAAGTAAATAAATATAGATTTGGGAATGAATGTGGGTTGAGTGTAAATGTTTAAGTCACTGTGTGAAGTTAATAGTGGAAGTCTTCTAGAGATTTTGGAATAGTGTTATTGGTTGATGTATATGTTGAACCTTGAAATTGGTTGGTGTAATAATTGCCATGTGTTATAGGAAGAGAATTAGCCATGCATTGTTTACTCACCTTATGATTAATTTGTGTGTGCAATGGGTCATGCCTCGCCTAGTGAGCACGTTTTTGTGTGTTAGTGATTTTTGCAACTTGGCTTGACTTTATTTGTTGTGTTGGGTTTTTTTTAGTTGTAGAAGGGGGAGTGGCTCTCAATGGGGGCCGACGCACAAAGTGGCATCTAGGACAACCCATGTGAGAGTTTCCTAATCAAGTGATAACCTAATTAATTAACTAGGGGGTTGGGTAAAATTTCACTCTAATCAAGATAATTGGATGCCTCACCCATGCCTGTAGCACTCATTCAAGCTAATTATGGGTTGAGAAGGCCTAGTTAGCAAGACCAACCTCCTTGTCTTCATGGAAGGAAGTTGTTTCCGTATGTGTCACCATATAGGGTTGGCGTCTAATGTGATACTGTCAGGACAACCATAAATGGGGGTCGGCGTCTAGTGAAGGATTGTCAAGACAACCCATGCCAGGACCATGCGATGACACTCTCCCCTGCTGCTACTTAGCATTCTCCTGGCTTATTCTTCCATTCTATGTTGGTGTGTGCCTCTAGAAGCGGTGTCACCATTGTGTAATGTGATGTTGTAATTTTGCATGTTGGGATCCTTTATAGTCTTGTTGTGTCAATTGGTTGCAATATTTTTGTCACTGTGGTGGTGGAACCCTTTCGCTATCTCCTAGCACAGGGGGAGGACCTTAGGGTTCCACATGGTTGGGTGGAATGTGCCTTGTACTCCATTGGGTTCCTTCTCCTTGTTCGTGTTTGTGGTGACTTCTCTTGGATTTAAAGACTTCTGCACTTGTTCCAGATTATGTGGATTATCCTTCATGTACTGTACCATAATTCTATTGTATCATGTGTTTACTCTTGATGTATTCTCCTCTCTCATTCAAGGAGATAATGATGTAATGATGTATTATTGAAAGCAATTGTAAACTCTCTCTTGTAATGATAAATGCAATGGATGTTATTGTTAATTAAATGAAATATGATGTTGTAATATGGTTGGCATGAAATGGAGATTTCATATTAGTTGTTCTTGTAAATGTGATGATTAGATGTAATTTCATATTGTTGATGGAATTGGTTTAATGTAATGATTTTCAATTCTAACTAGTTTAGTTGATGGGAATCTAGTAGTGTAGTCGCGGACTTTAGAGTACTTAGGGTAGAATGTAAGTTAATGTTTCATTTATAATCGTGTGAATATTGCACTTTCAAAAAAAAAAAATCTATTTTAGGTGTTAGTGTGTTGTCCACTAGGGTTTTGTGGCGAGGTGTTACATTGCTACTGGGTTTATTTGTTTCCTATTGTTTTGTTGCTTTTTTGCTGATGGTTGTTGATGATGGTTTAATGTTTTATCTTTAAGCATCAATTTGTATGTTCAGTTGTAAAGGGTTTTAGGTCCCTTCAAAACCTATTTTTCTCATATAATCAAAACAAGAGGCCAAACTTCATAATAGCAAGGAAATAATATTTTTTTTAAATGGGTTAGATGGAAATTCTCTTTAGCTACAACTAAAGATGCTTTAGGGGGCTTAGTAATCCTATGGAATTATAAATCTATCTCTCTTGAGTTTAATTCATCTATATCTTATTGAAATCTTGCCTATATTCAAATCTGAACATCCTCCCAAATGTATCAAATTGTAAATATTTATGGCCCTTCCTCCACAACCCAAAAGAAACAACTTTGGAAATTTTAAGATACAATACTTCATCCTCTCTAAGATTATCTTGTAATGTTCAATGGAGATTTCAATTCAATATTATATGCAAATGATAAATTAAGAGGAGTAATTCATCTTTAAAAATTTATGGAGTATTTTATGGGGTTTATTTCTTTTAATTTCTTGTATGATTGTACACCACAAAATAAAAAATTCGCCTGCTGAAATAGAAGAAAAGGTTTTAATCAAAAAGAAAAAATATTAGACATGTTTCTTTTAACAACTAAATGGCTTTCTATCCCCCAAGACTTATCTTCAAGTATTATTCTTGATATTAGGTCTAATCATTATCCAATATCTCTAACCATTCTTCAAGATAGAGCCCCTAGCAAATATTCCTTTAAACTTGAAGTTATGTGGTTAAAGATCCCAATTTCCTCCCCCTTCTCAAATCATAATGGTTGAACTCCCCTTTTGTCCAAGGTTCAATAATGTTTCAACTATGTCATAAGATTCATTTTACTAAAGAGAAGATAAAGGAATGGAACAAATCTCATTTTTAAAATTGTTTTTATGAGAATATTTGAAAAGAACTTGTATTTCCTCTAAACAAAAATATAATTGAATATGGAATAGACAATGAATCTTTTAAAAAAAGAAATACATCTTGAAGCACAACTTCAAGATATATTATACAAAGAAGAGATCTACTAGAGGTAGAAACCTTAGGAACTTTGGCTAAGATAAGGGGATAGGAACAAAAAATAATCATGATTCTACCAAAATCAGAAGGAAACTAAATCATATTTCAAACATCTCCTCCTCTTAGGGTCAACTACTCTATTTTTTTAAAGGAAGCAATTTCCTTATTTTAAACCCTTCTCTTGAAACCAAAAGAGTCTATAATCCATACTCACATCTAATATTTAAATATTTGAAAATCAAATCAAGTCTCTAATGGTAGAATTAACCTTAAAAGAATTAAAATGGATTGTCTTTTCCATGTCTTCAAACAAAGGCCCTAGTCTTGATGGCTTCATTGCTCTATTTTTCTATAAATTTTTGGAATTCATTGGTAGAAATTTATTATTAGCATTAGCATTAGAGGAAGCAAGAAAGCTAAAGAATATTTTGAAAGAAATAAACTCCACTCTTCTTGTTTTGTTTTGTTTTGTTTTGTTTTGTTTTTTTTTTTTAAATTTCTGATCAGTAATATAGTTATTTTTATTAATAATAAAAATAAAAGATTACAAAGCTAACCCCATTACAATTTCAAATAAAATATCTTCCAAACCCTATCACTTCCTATTTAAACACCCATAAACCCACCAACAATTTTTGCTGAAATCCACTCAATAAATTACAAACAAAACTTCATTACAAACAACAAACAGGCTCAAAGCCAACCATCCCTACAGAACCTATTAACAGGTCAAAAGATTGAAGCCTTATTTGATCTTCCTTTGGACTTAGATCAAAGGATCATTGCAAAATATTTTTTCTTTTCCATCTTCTCTTTCTTCCCCCTTGACCGTTTGCCACCTGTCCTCCACCATTGTAGCCTCCTTTTTTCATTCCAATAAATTTACCTGAGGGCTCTTCCAAGCTCCATTGTACCTAGTAATATTTTTCTAGCTCTAACCATTAGCCTTTCGTTTCCCAGAATCTTTCTCGTGTGGCCTCATCACACCTTTTTTCTCCTGACACTCTAGTGTTGCAGCCCCATCTTTGAAGTTCATCTCTTTATCCCTTCTATTAAGAACAACTTTAGCACTATTCCTAGCCAGATTCCCTTCCTGTGTTAAAACAACATTATTCTGTAGCTGATCCTCCCTTCTAACCTCATTTTCTAGCACCTTCTCTACTAGATTTGAATCCCCAAAGGCCTGTCCCTCCTCCTCACTACCTTTCAGCTGATCATTCACTTGTTTGTCCTCTTGTTTCTCCACAATGTAGTGTTGGGGAGCCACATCTTTCCACCTAGAAGTAGATTTGATTTTTTTGTGTTTGGTGCATTCAACAGCTAAATGCCCAGTTTGATAATAGATTCTACACCTAAAGGGTACCCCTTCATAGTCCAGGGGCTGCACCCAGCATCCCTTCGAAGTTTTTAGTCGAATCTCCTCTGGAGGCACCATGGACACATTCATTTCTACCAAAATATGAGCATAAGTCGAATGCATAAGATTTGATGAACCCTCATCCACCATTAAAAAGATTCTTAAAGACCTCCCTACAGCCTCCAAGCATGAATCAAACTAGAACTATAGGGAGAGATTAGGAAGTCTCACCCAAAGAGGAACCCTTTCAAACACTTCAGTAGTTGGGTTAAAATTTGGATGCCATGGCTTTAACATCAAAGTATATTTTTCCTCCCAATCCCAATGATAATCACAAAGGATCTTATTTCTATCTTGTTCCTTTTCAAAAACGATAATGAAGAAGCCTTTAGCCATAGGATAAATTTGAAAAAACCCTTATAGAACAGGCCTCTAGTGGTTTGAGATCCACTGGTGAAGATCAATCAAGCTTGGCCAAAATCCCCTGAATCTCCCAACCAAGCCCAACCCAGAAAAACATTTTCATTAAAAACCACTTCTTGTTCCAAATCCCCATCAAGTTCTAGCGTGATTGTTTTAGAAGAGGGGTGGAAAGAAGAGTCCCCTCCACCCCCACTTGCAGACCTTTTAGTTGGAAGCTTTGTTTCCTTACAGTGCCCAGATTTGTTCCCCTCGAGCTCAATCTTCTTTGACCCCTTAACAACTCCTTCTTCCCCTAAAGTAACGACTCCCGATTGTCCTCTTTTCTAAAGCAAGCTGCCTTTTTCTAGATCAGAACCTCCATCACACTGTCTTGAGGGCTTCCCCTCATTTTTTATTTGGCTGACATGGAGAGAAGAAACCCCACCCCTATCTGTCGCAATCTTGAAATAATGCTTCACAGCCTCTCTCTGATCTCACTACACAGATTTGACGCCTTCCCTCCCATTAGATGCTTCACCATTTGGGTTTAAAATCTTCCCCTCAGTCTCTGTTCAGGTGGCCTGGTCTGGCACCTCCTTCGCCACTGAGCCGCAAGGCCTGAGATCTTCAAACTAGTTGAAACCCTAGCCTCAACTAAGAGACATAGATGACCGTTAACGTCTATACCTCCCTTCCACTCTTCTTGTATTATTACAAACAATTCTTCTCCTACTTTTTGTAGACTTTAGATCAATAGCTCCTTGTAATGCTATTTACAAAATATTATCTAAAGTCATTGCATCCAAGTTGGCTCCTCTTATCCCCTTAATTATTTCTAAATAACAAAGGGGTTTTGTGTTGGATTGTGAAACTTATAATGTGGTTATTGTTGCTCATGAATTTTTTCATTTTATCCAAGAAGAAAAGATTCCTTCAATGATGTTAAAATAATATATGATGAAATATTATGACCATATGAGTTGAAATTTTCTTCTTTTTGTTCTTGAAATATTTCATTTCAGTAAGCAATGGTGTAAATGGATCTTCTCATGTATTTTTGGAGAAAGATTCTCTTTAATTCAAAATGGTGTCCATTGTAATTTATTTCCTTCTTCCAAGGGTTTAAGACAAGATGGGCCTATTTCACATTTTATTTTCATAATAATGGTTAAATATTTAAGAAAGTCAATAGTGAGAAAACAAAGAAAACAATTGGAAGGGTATAAAAACCAAAAATTCTTTGAAGCCAATAACTCATGCCTTATTTATAGATGACACCCTAATTTTTGACCAAGACAACTTAGATGAAGCTAAATCCATCAAAAAAGTAAAATTTTAATTATTATATGGCTTCAAGTCAACCAATGAATACTTCTAAATCAAAGATCCTCTTTCTAGATTTCCCTCCCAAAATTAAAATCAAAATCAAAATTTCAAACTTCTTAGGCTACACAAGTAATAGTATGACATGTAAATATTTAGCCATTACTTTATTTTCTAAAAAATGCAAGAGGGAATTTTGGAAAAATATATATACTTTTATTATTAAAATGATTACTTCATGGAAAGAAAAATGGCTTTCACCTACTGGAAAAATAACAATGGAAAAAGTAGTATTAAATACAATCCCCATCTACTTGTTGTTATTACTAAAAATACCCAAGGGCGTAGCTTTGGATATTATAAAAATAAATCATTTTTTTTTGTTAGATAATCTTCATAACAAAAATAAAATTGCTCTTATTTCATAGGAAAATATAGGTAAACCAAAAATTGAAGGAGGTATAGGCATTCATAATATGGAAGCTTGTAACATAATCCTAGGGGCCAAATTAACCTAGAAATTATAGTCAAACCTAGACTCAAAATGGTGCAATATAATAAGGAATAAATACCTTGATTCAATGGAAAGATAAATAATCTTCACCTTTATAAACCCTCCATTTGGGTCCAAAATATGGAATTTCTTAATATCTTGTTGAGAAGGTTTCCTCCCTATGTCTCTTGGGTGATTCATAATGGATTAGAGGATTTTTTTGTGATATCGCTTGGAATGGCCATAAACCCCTTCATCAAAATCTAAATCTATTTGAAATAAAGCCTTATCTAAAATAGAACAGGGGTCCAAAAATTAAAGATTATTTCTTTGTCGATAGTACCACTTTCCCTCCAAAAGTTAAGTTGTTTTAATTTATTTTTCCTCCCCCTTATAATGGAGCATGCATTGTGAGTAAGCACAAAATAGATAAAAATTCAATAAAAATGGAAGGCTCCTCCTCTTAACATGTACAAGCTTAACATGGAGTGTCTTGTGGGAATTCTTGTGATTCAAGTGCGAAAACTATGTTAACGGATCATATAGACCATATTTTTATTTTAGTCTCTGAAAAGATACCTTGTGGAACTAGCAATGTAGTAAAATTAAAAGCTCTTCTCCTTGGTCTAAAAATTACCTTCAAAATGAAAATTCATAACTTGATAATTGAAGGCGATTCGATGGTTATTATAAACACCATCTCCAAAATAAATTCTACAAATTGGAAGTTGGATTAAATGTTTGATCAGATCAATAATCTTCTCCAACAATTTGACTATTATGAAGTGTCCCATTTTTATCAAGAATCCAATGATATTTTTGATGTTCTTGAAATGCAAGTCATTAATAGTGTTGATCAACACTTATATTTTGAAGGAAATGCTTCCTTTTCTTCCTTCTAATGTCATGCGGGATCTCCTATTTTCCTTTTCTTGGTGATCATTTACAAGTAGGAACATGTTTTTTCCTTAAAATTTGTTTAATTGTGAAGTTACCTTTACCCATATCATTATCCCCCCAAGCATGTGAAATTAATTTTGTATTAATGAAATTCTCCATGACATTTTATTCTACAAGACTCCCTTCTATACTCCTCTTTGTTTCCTTTCCAATTACACATGTAGGATCACACTTCATATCCTTTAGATCAAATCTCATCATCACATGGAATACTTCCCTACTTTGGGCTCTTTTTATTCTTAGACCATATTTCATCTCTATCATTCTTCTCCTTATAGGGTGTGTTTCTTGGCTAGCAATGATGCTTTATAATTGAATCTCTATCAAATGTAAGGATTAGGAGCCCACAATTATGGGTTTCGATGATTCTTTTAATTTGGCTAATGTTTTCATCTTTTACTATGAAAAAATTGAAAGGTTTATCCAAGACATTATGAGCGAAGATATCCTAGCAAAGCCCTAGTGCATCTACTCTTTCTCTGAAGTCACTTTAATGTCCTCTCTAATTCCATGGACTTACTCCAATGTTCAGGTCTTCTTCTCCTCAACAACAAATGTGTTCATAGTCATATTATGGATGAGGATCACCTGCACCTAACTTAATTGACTATAACATGTTCAAAGTTCATGTGATGGCAGGTAGTATCTTCTCTACATTCTAGCTCAAAAATCCCCTGGAGGTAAAATGTCTCTTTAATGTTATCTTTTTTAGTCTTCAAAATGATTGCAGATCAACCTTCAAAAAATCCCCACTTTCTCATTGCCAACATGTTGACCCAAACATTTTTTAGAAATATAATCTCAATTTCAAATCTTTGTGTGTTCTCTTGAAGCACTTGTCCCCGCTTCTTGCTCTTGGCCAGTTTGTTCCCAAATTCAACAAACTCTTCTATGAAGAAGACCCCATTTACAATGATGAAGACAATAATTCCATTAGCCACTAAGGGTCTTTTTTAGTAATTCTAGATTTTCTAATTTTATTTTATGTTTAATATTTCATGCTCTTTTCTTCTCTAAAACACTCTCATGTATTTAAACCTATATGATTAGTATTCTTCACATTTTAATTAAAAAAATAATGATACTAAAATAAACTTATTGCAACTATTACAAACTACAGTAAAACTTCCAAAATGGTCACATAATTACATGCATCTTGATATCTTCTCAATATAGCTCTACATCCAGTATTTCCAATATTATATAGGTATCTAAAATCTCATTGTTTTGATGACTTAAAATCCACATTGATATCAAGCCTAGGAAAAGTTGAGTTTTACCTAATTGACATTGATAGTATTTCTAAAATAATGGGTATATAAATCCTAAAAAATATTTCACTTAATGTCAAGAATGTTAGGAACTCTGTATAATATGAAATAATCTGAATTCAAATTAGAGGTTATGACCTAATCATTTTTCTTAGCCATGGACTTATAAACATAATGATTACACAAGATTCTTTTGTCAATACCAACTATAATTTTTTAAGTTAATTCCAACCCATCTGAGATGTGTTATTTAAGGCTTCATTAGCCTACAATATATCATTTAATATTATTGATATCATATCATAATTATACCATCTACAATAAAAAAAAAGCTATAGAAAATACATTAATAGAGGTGATATTTTGATGCAAATATAAAATCTATGTATTTCTTTATCATTGCCTTATTTTTTTTAAAGGGGTAAACACTTTTAGCCCAAAGCTATGAATTGGTAAGGTCACAAATAGGGGACCTCATCCTCAATATAAACATTCAACAATAACACCCCAATGGGGTTTGAACCTTGATGGAAAAAACAACAACGCCACAACTTAACCATCACACTATGTCCTTATTGGCTTATCATTGGCCTATTGAATATTATAGAAATTTATTGAATTTTCTACTAAAACACACAGATTTAATCAATATTCCATTTAATCCACAATATATACATATACCTAAGCCACATACCATCATGAATTATCATTTTGTAAATTCTAGGACCAAAGTTTATGTAACAAATTCCATGCCTTTCTTAATAATATCTATGACAATATTTCAAATTATAGATACACCATATGAAAGCCCAAACACAAAAGTGAAAAATGTATATGTTTACAAGTACATGAGGTCAAGGTGAACCATTAAATATAACTCATGGTGGGAACACACATACATATAGTAGTTCATCTTTAGATATATAGATGCATGTACATGGGTAAACTTAGACACATGCAGACAAGCATCTGTATATCCACATACAAATTTATGACACTTGAGCACGCATAAGCTTGTGTATAGCATAAATAAGACCCTTGGTATTTTAATTCCATACTAATATTATTTATAGGAACAAAAAATTGATTAATTTGAGTTCAAGTATCTATGTTGGTTCTTAGTAAAAAAAATTATAAAAGGAAAATACTTATATGATTGTATTGACACTTAAGCATAATGTGGTAGCATGCTCCATACACATGATATTTTTCTTTGGTAGCAAAAATATTTGAATAATATATAACCAACTAAAAGCTAAAGCAACAAAAGCCCAAACACCATCATAATACCTAAAATACCACCATACCAAAAATGTTGCAAGACCTCCTCATCTGTAATATTATAATCCTCCTACTCACGAATAGTTGCACTAAATATAGGGAAATCTCCCTCCCATTAGGGGAAGAACACACAAATTAAGCACCTAATGTGAATCCCTATGATGACCCATGATGAAAAATCCCTGAGTTAGTGAGATCTTGACCTCGCATCCTAAACTTTCCTATGCTAGTAGTGTCCCTCGATACCATCACTATAAAAAAAACACAATAGGACCATCTTGGCATTGTGAAATACCATCCACATCAGTTGTATTGTACACCTTAAAAATTCCTCTATCAACCATATTCTAGTTTTCAATTGAGTCACATTGATTAGAAAGAGTTGTACGAGAGACTTAAAACCTAGTATTCACCCATAGGTATGGAAATAAATGGGATCCTCTCCTCCTAAATTTGGAGTTCTACTTTCATACCTGAGATAGGTTGGAGTTACCATGAATATCCTCTATCTTTTATTCTTTGGTGAATGTCCATACCTTGCGCCTTGCCCCACCAAAAAAAAAAAAACTTATTTAATTGTTAAGGGTTGTCATGATTCACTATAGATGGGTGTTATATCATCCAACACTCTCCAACCACTCCTTTAATTCTTTGTCATAATTTTGTCTATCCTCCTCTTTATAAATGTAGCTCCTCAATATACTTGACAACGATCCCCATCATTCAGACAAGGTGATGCTTATATATTTAATAAAACATGATTTTTTTCCAATGATGTAATGGTTCGCCTCCTTTTGTCATTTGTGACCACTAGCCACCAAATTGTGTCAAAGATTTTAATTCCCTTTAGTATCTTTACTACCTCCCATGCCTTCATTTTCCATTAAGAGAAATTTTCTTTTTCTTTTATTTATTATCTTATTCCTAACATAGTGATGTTTTTATTTTTGCATTATAATTTAAAAGAAAATTTTATATTTATTAAAATGTTTATTTAAAATTTAAATGATTATTATAAATCAATCACTATTTAGGAAGACATCTTTATGGAGTGAGGTCTTGACAACAATGCAAGAAGATGATATTGAATTTATTTCTTCAATGATTTGTAGAACTTGCATCATCTAAATTTTTCCATCAGTGAATTGATTAGTGCACCAATCCACCACAAGGTTGAATGAGTGTCTATAGTGATGTGATATCCTCCCCCCCTTAGAATAAGTTGTCTCAACTCATAAATTAGGCCTAAAGAGGTCAAAAATGACCTCTTTGGGCCTAATTTATGAGTTTTATATGTAAAATCTTCTTATTTTGAAGTTATTTTCCATATTGTTTGTTTTTTATTCAATGATCATAATCTTTCAAGTGGCTTTTTTTTTTCCTAATTTGAATTTTTTGGGACAAATTTTTAATTGAATGGGTAAAAATTTTAAAAATATACCTCTAAATATGTATTTCCACTTGATCCAATCCTCTATTTTCAATTTATGCATTAATTTTTCTTAAGATAGGTCAATATATATGTCACATGGTGCCCACATTTACTTGTTAATCCTTGCAAGGTAATGAAGCACCATGCATCCATGACCACTCTTTACAATCAAATACACATCATGTGTCCAATTTACCTTCATCAACTTCCACTTAAGTCCCATTGCCATAGTCAAGTTACTCACTACATAGGTTTACAACACATCACTAGTGTCCCATTAAACCAATATTAGCAAAATATTGATTCAAAATAGTTTATTTAATCATTTAATAATGCAAACACAAGTCTCTTTGATCTTTTTAAGTTATTATTTACATGGCTTCAAACCATATGCAAGTTCATTTCCAAACTCATATAATGCTAGTTTACAAATTATGTGTATATGAGTTGATGTATAACAATATTCACCCACCTATTGTTCCTTCAATATGTAGCTATATACATATAGGTATTGGAATATAACATACTTATAACATCATCTATAATTATTCTCTCTCAATTTAGCTTTCAACTATATGAAAAATATAGATATTAAATAGCTCAATCAAACTTTTGGCTAAGTCAACAAGTATTATGGTAATTACAGCCTACCCATATGAGTGTACCACCAATTATATATTTCACACATACTAACCCATTCAACATACATCCTCATGTTCTTCACATTTTTTCATATCCAATCATGCTTATACCAATAATTTGATACCACAAAGCTTTTATCGTGCAATCTAATTTTCCTTTAAATTTTATATATTCAAATTTCCTTTCACACCAATTTAAGTACTCTTGGTTAGGATTATCTAACTATTCCTAAAGGCTTAAAATCCCATATAATAAATTCAAGGTTATTGTATTCATACTAAGTGACTAGTTTAGTTATAGTGAGTTAGTAGTGAAAGATCATTCACCTTATCTTAAATTCTAGTGAGCTTCATAGGTCCAACATTATAACCATAATCTAATATTAATGTAATTTTTACCAATTTTATTACACCTTCACTACCATCTTAGTTGACTAAGAAACTTTAATCCAATTTAGAAGAGCTAGTTTGATAACCTTATCAAACTATAGTAGGGGTAGTTGCTCTATCACACAATTGTAGAATCTTGCACTAAATAAGATAAGTTTACATAACAAGACAAATTCCTAGACCCAAACCTAATCCTTTAGGATTCACTTTAGAATGGACTACCTATGTATGTCTTTCTAGGAATCAAAGGCATCATAGTTCACATACCAAAATAGAAAGACTTCATCCACACAATTGGATGAAATATTCAACCTTGATAATTAATTAAATTATGTTTCTAATCCAATCCACATATAATAGTATGATATCCAATGCATTAAAGTTAAATTTTAGCCACATGCCAACATTAATATAGGAACTCACACAATCCACATAGGGAGTAAATTATACACATATCGCATGTATATACATAGTGATTAAATCATGAATAAAACATATGTAAACAATGTAACTAACTCATTAATACATCACATATATAAAAAAATTAATTAAATCACGCATACAAATCTCATATACACAATGTGAATGACTCATGGATGCATCACATATACGTTATGTGACTATCCCATACATATATTACATATACATAATAAATAGTTGGGAAAAAGGAAGTGGTTGCAACCTTACTATAAGCATCTTTCCCTTTTAATTATTTATAACACATAGACCCTGACATACATCCCAACCAAAAAGAGGAATGACAATTCATCTCATAATACATCATGGGTCCCATCCTTTGTCCTAGTTTACTGCTTGATGTGGTGATGAGAGAAGCATCCCATACTACTTTTGTCATCAATGACAGGATCACAAGTGTATTCAATAATAATATTTTATTGTTCCACTAAGAATTTGAGTCATCTTATAATAATATAAACATAATCAAGATGTCATATAGTCTTACCTCACCTAAGACTAGTACCTATACTATCAATTGCCTAAACCGATTTACAATTAGAACCTTGATAACTATACCTCAAGTAGAAACAACACGAGAGGCACATACATTCCTTCCAATACACTAATATAAATATTGAACTATTGAGACATATATATCCTTGTATCCATGGCCTATATGTCACTAGTGAAATATAGTATAATCTTAACATCTAGATCGACTACATGTCATTAGCAAATGAATTTCTAAACCCTATAAAATTGGGTATCTCCTAACACTTATCATTTGTGTGCTACAAGTGAAATTTGACTAACCATATGATATGGTCAAATACTTTTTGGTATTGAATTCTCCCTAAGTTGTGTCATTCTAGAGCTCGAAGATAAGCTTATCTTTAATCAGGTCATATATTTTATAATTTTAGTGATCAAGTCTTGAGATGAATGGGAAAAGATACCCTAAGAGAAAAACTGTCATCTACCTATTACCTCAAAGAGACCCTTTTTTATACCCTACTTGTGATGCTAAGAATTTATCTCTTGTATTGATATTGGTTCAACATTTTGACATTTAGAAGGCACAAGAATATTGATCTAAAACATATTCTTCTAAGGTTTTTCACCTTAAAGTAGTTAATCTTGTTATAGTACCATGTAAAGGGATATATTAACCATTGTACATGGTCCTATAGGTTATAGGTTCAACATTACCAACATATTAGTAACGCATTGAACCCACATGAGCTAGCTTCTATATGGTCACATATACATAAACATATGCAACTCAATGTGTAATTGTAAAATCCATCCACTTGACTCAATTTTTTTTGGAAGTATAATATTTATTAGATACAAATAAAACCTACAATAATAATATTAAACAATATTCTACTTTTGAGAGTATAACAAATTTTTATGTTACCGGCCATAAAAATTAGTACACAATTATCCACCAAACATATATAAAGGGAAAAAACCATATCATATTTAGTAATAATTATTGTTAATTTCCCATAATTGGTAAATATAATCATAAGGAAATCTATCCTAAACTCAATATGAATTTGACTTATATTTGGAATCGACAGATCATCCATAAAGAATAAGAGATATCCACACCATCAAATCATAATAGCTTAATTCATCATCATTGTTAACTCATTCATAGTCATGTCATGTCCAAGTTTATCATGCTCTTATCTCTTGGAAGAATGTACCTCATTGTTATCTTGAGGCTAACCTATGCTTTCATATACTTATCATGGGGCCAAGACATAAGGTCATAGTGTCCAACACCCAAAACTCTAATTATTTTAGTTCAAACAAGTCTAGAGGTGATCTTATAAATTCATATTAGAGGGATACCATGATGACCATGAATCTAAAATTTTATCCAATACTGGATTAGATTTTGGAAAGACAACACAAAATATCTCAAAATAGATAAGATTGATGGTGATGGATTACTTGTTATTTATTTTTTATTTCGATACTTAAGCAAGGATATTTTATTGCTCAAAAAAATGATTACATTGCTAGGTGACTTTCCTACACCCCATATGCTTGCTACCCCATTCAAAATATATTGATATTTCTCGAGGAAAGGCCATGTAGGACCTCAACCCCACATCCAACCCAAATACTACAAAAAACTTACATCGATTGGTCAATGCCCAAATTTATTTCCATACAAAGATATATGATTTGCCACGTAGGGTTCAAATTGTTTCATTTTTCCCATAGATGTATTCAATTTCATAGACTTATTACAAAAATGAAAACTTACCTCCAGCGCCATGCCCTATCTTTTTGGTGTTACTTGGAAAAAATAAAAAAACCCCTATACATTCCCAATTCTAATTAGGTTTGAGCCACAACAACTTCTTTAAAAATTTGAATCCTCATTTCACCCTTACCTTGTGCTCATCAATGCTACACTAGAGATATCTAACAAAAATGGATGCCACATTACTTCTTCACCTAGAATAAATAAACGATGGAAGTCTCTCAGTCTTGGTATTCCAAAACTCAGCCTAGCCACTACAATCACTTCCACCACACCCCCAAGAACTCATTTATAAGAAGCATTTTCATTGCCAAGACCATTCCTTTTGGTGCATTCAAATCCAAAAGGGCTCTTATAAAGAGTGAAGATGTATATGTGTTTACCCTAAACCACTTCTTTGCAATCATAAATTATCTCCCTAACATCATCTTGATAGCCTTCACCACTAGTCTCCCTTCCACCTTGAAGATAGATTTCAGTCTGAGGTTAGTTATCCTATCAAGAAATGTCATCTACCTCTTGGTGCTTATTAGATAGATCGGTGTATCCATTACTAATTACTACTTGATTACTCCTTGCCACCTTCCTATTGAGATAATTCTTCAAGAATTATCCTTAATATTCATTTTCTTAAGTTTTATTAATGCCCATTAATGACATTAAATAACATTAAACCTCATCTTACCCTTTCATCCCTTTCAACATGATGCCATTATTGCTATTCTTTGTAACTCGATGCATCAATTACCCAAAACATTGATTCATAATTTGTTAGTTGCAGGGGATTACATTTGATACCTTTCAAATTAATTTTTTATTTACTCCATCTGCACCAACATTAGTTGGATCATCCACGATAATTTTAGTAAGATCATTCACTTCTCTGCTTGCCTCTCTATATATATACCTTATAGTGTAGTTATTTATCTTATGTATTTCTTTTGTTTCCATATCCATGAATTCCTGCAACTTCCAAATCTATATTTTCTTTGAACATACAACATTAACAATTAACATTGAATCCCCTTCTATTTCGATGTCTTTAATCCCAAGCTCTTGACAAAGTTGAAGACCACTTAGTAGGGCTTGGAATTTTGCTTCATTACTTGTTCCCTTTGGAAGAGGCCTTGATAGATTACCTGCCATATGTCCCTCCTAATTCCTTATGATACATCTAGCACCAGACACTCTAATATTTCCCTTAGCAAATCCATCAAAATTCAACTTATGCCAACTTGGATTAGGGGGACACCAAGTTGTGTCCTCCCTCAAGGATTGAGTAGTCTATCCACCTTTCCTAACTAAGGGGGTATTTGGAGACCAAAACAATCCTTCCCCATTCTAGCATCCCACTCTAAGAAGAAAGAATGTTTGTGGTTTTGGCCAACCACCCTACTATTCACCACTTTGACAATGACTGCTTCTAGTTTGTTTAGAAAGGAATACAAGCTCATTTCCTTCTCTTAGAATAATCTCTTATTCATTTCCTTCTATATCTCCCATAATAAAATTGAGGGGTTAACCACCCATAAGCTTGAGAAGAATAAATTATTTTTGAGGTTAGGCCATGCTTTGAACAAACTGAGAATTTCATGGGGTAGAGCACTTACCCAACCTAGTTTAGCACAAAGCCATCTCTATCATTCCTGGGTAAAGGGGCACCTTAATAATATGTGATTCAAATTTTCTTCACTATTTTTGCATAGGACACATCTAGATGGACCATGGTAGCCTAGCTTGACAAACTTGTCCTCAATCAATACCTTATTTTGAAGGGCTACCCATGTGAAAGTTCATGCTTTTAGTAGACATAATTTATGCCAACATAAATGTAGAGGTAATGTAGTATTGATCATGTCATCCTTTTCTAAAATTATATAACCCTCTTTTGCATTATACTCACCAGATTTCAAACCATCCCATATAATTATATCCCTACCTTCCCTGATTCTTTATTTGATAATACATTTCCTAGTTGCTCAAATTCATTAGATGGAAAACCCAATGACCACAACTCTTTCCATTGCCAAGTTTGGACACCATCCTTTTCATTAACCAACATGTAGTCTCTAACATAAGGCCCCCAAATTTGTAGTAGTCTTCTATGTGTCTAATCCACTTTAAAATATTGTCCAATCTTGGGAGACACCCCCCATGAGTCTTCCTAGAAGAGGTGGTTTTCTCATCATGTAAATCCCATGATAGATAGTCTGTGATTAGAGAGTGGTATTCCCTCATAAAGTTCCAAGTTCTCGATCCTTGGGGCAAATTCATTGTAATCAGGATACTTATTTCCTCATTGTTATTCAACTATTCTCTCTTGAGAATCTTAACCCGTTTTGAGTTTGGGTTCAAATACATCTTCCAAACTAGTTTGACACCTAGTGCCTTATTTTATTTTATGAGGTCTCTCAAGCCCACTCCCCCGACAGCTTTTTCCTTGCAAATATTGTCCCAAGCTATGAGTACAATTTTGTTTTGTTATAATATCCCTTGCTAAAGTAATTTCCTCATGTTCTGATTTAGTTTTGGTTTACACCTGATGGGATAGATAGATAGGACAATAAATACATCAAGATTTCAAAAATCACTACCTTTAACATGGTTATTCACCCAACCCATGACAACCACCTCCCTTTCCATGATGTCATTCTATTATTGATTTTGACCCCAAGAGGGTCCCATAATTTTTTGCTTCTTTGTCCCTTTTCAAGGGGAAGGCCAAGGTATATGTTGGATAATTGACCTTTCTTGGAATTGAGAAACCTGATTATTTCTTGTTCCTTTCGAGGGTTTGTGTGAAAAAATTATATCTTAGATTTAGCTTTACTAACCTCATGTCCCGAGGCAATGACATAGAGGTCTAAAGATTCTTTTAGATGTGTTGCCTCCCTTCTTTTTGCTGCCCCTAATAACACGGTGTCACTTGTGAATTTTTGAATGCGTGATGGACGTCATATTGATGATGATCCATATGCTCTCTAAACTTCCAATTGTAGCTGCAAGAGAGATTTCCCTACCCAACGCTTCTACCATGATGATAAAGAGGAAGGGAGAGATTATCCCCTTTCCTGATTCATCTAGATACTTCAAAATAACCTTCAAGGGAATCATTTATAAAACTTAAAATCAAGGACTGGCCATACATTTGAACATCCAATCAACCCATTGTTTATTGAAACCAAACACCTTGATTACTTTACAAAGAAACCTCTAGTAAACCTGATCCTAAGATTTTTTAATATCAAATCTTTATCAACATACTTTGCTTCTTAGTTATTTGGATGGAGTGAATTTCCTCTTGCACTATTATTTCCCTTTCCAATATTGATCTTCCAATCATAAACCTAGTTTTCTCTTCTGAGATTATGTTAGGGAGAATGTGTTTCATCTTATTCACTACAACCTTAGATGCTATCTTATATATAGTTTTCCATAGTGATATAGGATATAAATCATCCAAATATTCAGGTTTTTCTTTATTAGGGTTGAGGTAGATGAAGGTATTATTTATTTCTCTTAACACATCACTTGAATTCCTTGAGTCCTCAATGGCTACAACCATGTCTTTCCCTACTATATCCCAATATTTTTGAAAGAAATTGGTAGGGAATCCATCTAGACAAGGTGCATTATATGGATGAAGTTGATTCACTAAAAACTTAATCTCTTATTTTTAAAATCTCTCCATCAACATCTTGTTTTGATCTTATTAGATTATGTGTGGGATATACTGAATCAATTTTTTTCGAGACTCTAGAACAAAACCTTCCCATTTATTTAGCAAATTTCTGAAGTAATATATTGTTTCTTTGGCTATCTCTTCTAGATTATCAAGGGTTACCCCATCTTATTTATTGATGTTTGTGATTTTATTAATGCCCTTACATACTTTGGTTGCATTGTGGAAATATTTGGTGTTCTTATCACCCTCATTGATCCAAGTTTCTCCAATTTTTGTCTCCAATACGTCTCCTCTTTGGAAAAAACATCCTCATAATCCCTTAATAATTCATTTTCCTTCAAATATTTCACTTTGTACATTCCATCTTTGAGGACTTCTTCATTTAAAACCCTTAATTCCTCTTCCAACTCTTTCTTTATTTCAAAGATGTTTTTAAATTGCCTTTTATTCCAATTCTTTAGTTGTTGTTTGATCGGTTTAAGTTTTGTGGTTACACAAAACATCTTGTTTATAGTTGGCTTCACTTCACCCTACCATTTCTCTACCATTTTAAAGAATTTTTGATCTTTCATCCACATGTTCTCAAACTTATACGGACATCTGATTGGTTTCTTATCCGCTCGAATATCTAATTGGATCGAATAATGATCCGATCCAAATTGAGGTGTTATGATTCCCTCCAAAGAGAAGGGAAAAACTCCCCAATCTCCCTTGAAAAGTGTAGAAGAGGGGGATTCGCTACTCACGAGTTCTCTTCATTCAAAGAGCCTCACGGGGCGAACTTCCCTAAACTACCTCAAGGAACAGCGGCGAGAGTTTCAAAATTCGAAAGAGTAGGTCACAGAGATTCTTGGGACAAACTGACAAGCTCTCGGCCAAAGGACTTCAACATAGAATACAGACGACAACACAACACGCTGACATCCTAGAGGCACGCTAGCATCTCGTATGGACTAGAGAGTGAGAATGTCATAGAAAATAACTAAGTAATTGCTAGCAATTTGATTATTGAGAATTTACATAATACGATAAAGTAATAGAAAGTGATAGAAATGAAATGAAGTGAAGTAGAAATAACAAAGATAAGGAGAAGAAAGGAAAGAAGATACTCACAACAGTCCAAGTAATGAAGCCTCTAGCTAGTAGATATCTTCAGTACCTACAAGTGTAATATCTGGAGAAATTGTTGGGGTTGTATAGGGGTTTGCCTTAGTCAAATCCCTATTTTGGTGTTCCCACCTCCATGGATAGTCGAGAAGATAGAGAAAGAGAGAGAGATAAACCATAATGGAAAAAGCATGTGGTGAAAGCAAAACCCGCTCAGGAGTAGAACCCACACCACCAAGTAAGAGTGATAAAAGAAAACCCCGCTCGAGGAGGAGAATCTGTATCACAAAAGATGTGATAAAAGCAATCCCTGCTCAAGGAGGAGAACCTGTATCACAAAGTCAGTATGCAGTAGATAAGGGATATGGAATCCCAGGATGCTCACAAGTGTAAAGAAAAGGAGATAGAGCTAAAAGGAGTGTTGTAAAGAGAGCTTGAATCTGCTACAACAAGTTGTATGAAGTTGTGCAAAATGCTAGAGACTGGAATGAAGCTAGAGTGAAGCTAGAAGTACTTGGAAGGACTTAGAAGATACAAATGGAGTGAAAAGATTGCTTTTAAGGAGAGAAGAGAAGCAAAAAAAAGCTTCTCGAGCGATTTCAAGGAATCTCGAGCTGTTACCACCGACCAAAGGAGGTGACAAGTGGAAAACATGCACAAAACACAATCATCTGAACGTTGAAATATCGCAAGATGCTAGCGTAACGCGCAGACGTCCACGTGACACGCTAGTGTCTGGACATTTCACACTACAAAACAACAAGAATGGGAAAAGCCCTTGGTCAATGCAATCTGACACACAAAGGTAGCTGCTAAAAGGGGTGTTGGAGCATCCTCAAAAGGGAAAAAGGCTAATGCAAGGGCTAAAATGAGCCTACTCAAGATGCTAAGGGAGTGGACACTAAAGCGGGTGCAAGAATGTATGTGAAATTGCAAGGGGTGCAATTTTACTCCATTACATTTTTCCCCCACTTCAGTGGGCATATGAATCTACACTAATATGCACGCTAAAGGAAATCTACTAAACATAAAAAACATCATATGCCAAAAGGATACTATAGAGGAAGTAGATAATTCTTTAAACTACAGAAGCATGCCTCCAGTCTGAAGATCTGTAAAACCAATACATTAGAAAAGAAAAACCTACACCAAATAGCAATGTTAGAACATAAAAAGCTAAAGGATTCAAGTCAACAAAGTAAAGAGACCTCGATGTAGAAGGTTGTCTCAGTACTATGTGTCGTCCCTAAATTAAGAAATTACGCATAGAAGAATTCTAAGGTGAAGAAAGGAAGGGCATATACTCAGGATGAAGAAGATGTAGATCTTTGATCTGGTATACGCAAGTTCAGAAGAGAGATAAAAATGAAATGAATGCAAGAGTGATAAAAGCAATCCCCACTCAAGGAGGAAAAGTCGTATCACAAAATATAGGTGATAAAAGCAATCCCCGCTCAAGGAGGAAACCCTATATCACGAAGTATAGGTGATAAAAGCAATCCCCGCTTGAGGAGGAAAACCTGTATCACAAAATATAGGTGTAAAGGAGCTCTACAGGTTCTTAGTCCTACAGAGCAAGATAAATCAGAGAATCATGTGGCTGCTACAAGTTGTGTTGCAAGACAGTCATAGAAAAGATAGGTCTAGTCAAGCTGCCCCTAAGCTAGATGCAACTGTATGAAATAGGTCTAGTCAGGCTGCCCCCAAGCTAGACACGAACATATGGAATAGGTCTATTCAAGCTGCCCCCAAGCTAGACGCGAAAGGGTTCATTTGAGTTAAATACTTTCAAAGGGGTCCCTCGAGAACCCTTCAAAAGGAAGAGGGGGGTCCACTCAAGGGATGCTTCAATTGAAAGATAGAGAGAAGAGGGGGGTCCTTAAGAAGGACGCAAATCTCCAAAACAAGTTATCACTACCCCCAGCATAGAGGGGAGGAGAACTATGCAAGATATTTAGAACAAGATAGAAGTAAACCTCAATATCACTTTTCATGCAAAGAAAAGGCAAGTGCATCAGTCAAACAGGAGTTTGGTGGCACCTAAATCACAAATTTATTTTATTTTATCCTTCAAGACCTTGCATTCACTAGTGGAATGGCCAAGCACTTGATGGTATGCATAGAAAGAATGTTCTCCTTTATCATGTTCATGAGATTTCTTGTGTGTAGGAGAAGGAAGAGTGATTAAGCGGGCTTTTAGAAGCCACAACAAAATATGCTCTTGCTCAGATAAAAGGATGAGGAGCAGGAAGCAACCCTTTCTCTTGTGGAGAAAAGTTTGACTTCTCACAAGAAGAAGAAGAAGAAGGAACGAAGATAGAAGACAATGGAGGAAGAATCTTTTCAATAGAACGAGGTTGAGAAGAATTCTTGTCACTCAACCATGGCTTTTGTTTAGATTGTTCCTTCGAGCAACCAAGTCCCGAATTATGCTTACGGGGTGTGAATTCTATGGGGACTTGAATGCCTTGTTCGTTATGCCCACAACCTTTACACTCATAGCCATATTTAGTGACAAGCTTAAAGCTAGGGCCATAACGTGTTTGCAATTCTTGAAAAGGAGGATCCTCATAAAGAGCATTGTCCCAACAATGGGGACCACACTCCTCTATGGGGTCGCCTTCATCCTCTTTAACAGGGCTATCAACATTATCCTCCTTAACATAAGTGTGATTGTCTTCCTCAGAAGGAGGATCAACACCAAGAGCATTACAATTTTCATTCACCTTATCTCATGATACAGAAGAGTAACCATCATCGGTAGCGGGTGTGAATGATGCCATCAAAAAGTCTAAGTGGATCGTGTCGACTTTATATTCCTGAATGAAGGAATCTATAAATTCTAAGGAACCCCAATCATCACCAAGACATGCATTCCTTTGGGAAGTAGAAAGAGTAGACTTAAAAATTATTTCTTCAGAAGGATCTTCTTCAAGGAAATTTATCTCAAGAGTATCATTTGTAGTAGATACTACTGGAGTAAACATTGACACATTGGAAGACACTGAAGGGATAAGAGTAGGTACAACCGAAGCCTGACAAGCAGCTGCCATCTCACATAAGTGCATAGCCTCAGGGTCAGCTTTGACTGCGACTACTTTATTATTGTAAATAAACTTAATAGATTTATGCAAGGCAGATGGGACTGCACCCATAACGTGAATCCACGGTTTACCAAGAAGAATGTTATAAGGTAGCTTTTCTGACATAACATATACAAGGATGGGTACAGTAATGGGTCTCAACCTCAGAGGAAAGACTATCAACGCATCACCATCTTTCAGCTTAGAGAAAGAAGGCAAGAGGATATTTTTTAAGGCTTCTTGAAGCATACCTTGATAAACCGGAGTAGACTGAAGCAAGTCCCATAGTGAGATCTTAGCCAGAGTAACCTGAAGTTGCTTGACAGGATCGTAATCACTAGGTGATTTAGTCATAGGTTTAGGTGCTTGGAGAAGTCTTGGTTGTTTATTCATTCTATTCTCATAAGTATGGGATACCGCTCTATAAGAGGGAGCCTTAGAAAGATCAGGAGAACCACCATAAAATGGAACACCATCAATAGAAAAAATCCTTTTAAAAGAAGGATTAGTTGGAGTCATGTAAATGATCAATCTCTTAGGCCTTTGAGGGGCAGTAGAGACATAGATTACATTTACAAAATCATCACAACTAGTGGAATAATTATTTGAAGACATATTCTCAACATCGATCCAAATAGGGTCAAATGTGGAATAATTACTTGAAGAAACATTCTCAACATCGATCCAGGGAGAATCAGATGTGGAAGGAGGTTCATCATTCACTAATGCAACCTCTCTAGGAGAGAGTGCATCAGAACAAAGATGAGATTCATCATTCACAAATGCCACATCTATATAAGAGAGTGCATTGGAAGGAAAATATTCATAATTCATGAATGCATCATCTCCGAAAGAGAGTGCATTGGAATGAAGAGAAGGTAGAGTAACATTAAGAAAGGTATCAATGATTTCATCTTCTTGCAACAAAATATTCTTTGAAGTAAGAGGATTTTTGTGAGAAGGATCAAAGATACCAAGTGACATGGGAAAATCCAAGTCACCATCACATGCATTAAATGGAACATCATTAATATTTTGGACAAAATTAGATACTGAGCCAATAAAAGAAGATATTAAATTCATTATGATTTTTTCAGTATTTTCTATGTTCCAGTAATTTGCATTTTCGGAGGTGTCTAGAGCAGAATTTGAGGTCAAAACTTGCATCGATCCCAATGGTGCAAATGGTTCTGAATTTCGAGCACCGAGTCAAAAGTTATTACCCCACCAAGTAGGGGTAAATAAATTCCTAGTTTTTCAGAAGATTTTCTCTTCACGTCGGGTTGACCAAAATGTAGAAGAGGGGGATTTTCTACTCACGAGATCTCTTCATTCAGAGAGCCTCACAGGGCAAACTTCCCTAAACTACCTCAAGGAACAACGGTGAGAGTTTTAGAATCTGAAAGAGTAGGTCACAAAGATTCTTAGGACAAACTGACAAGCTCTCAGCCAAAGGACTTCAATGCAGAATACAGATGACAACGCAACGCATTGGCATCCCAGAGGCGCGCTAGCATCTCGTGCGGACCAAAGAGCGAGAATGTCATAAAAAATAGCTAAGTAATTGCTAGCAATCTGATTACTGAGAATTTATAGAATGCGATAAAGTAATAGAAAGTGATAGAAATGAAATGAAGTGAAGTAGAAATAACAAAGATAAGGAGAAGAAAGGAAAAAAGATACTCACAACAATCCAAGTAATGAAGCTTCTAGCTAGTAGATATATTCAATACCTACAAGTGTAATATCTGGAGAAATTGTTGGGGCTGTATAGGGGTTTGCCTCAATCAAACCCCCATTTTGGTGTTCCCACCTCCACAGACATCCAAAAAGATAGAGAAAGAGAGAGAGATAAACTAGAATGTAAAAAGCATGTGGTGAAAGCAAAACTTGCTCAGGAGTAGAACCCGCACCACCAAGTAAGAGTGATAAAAGAAAACCCCGCTCGAGGAGGAGAACCCATATCACAAAAGAGGTGATAAAAGCAATCCCCGCTCAAGGAGGAGAACCCATATCACGAAGTCAGTATGTAGTAGATAAGGGATATGGAATCCTAGGATGCTCACAAGTACAAAGCAAAGGAGATAGAGCTACAAGGAGTGTTGTAAATAGAGCTTGAGAGATCTTGAAGTTGCTACAAGCTGTATGAAGTTGTGCAAAATGCTAGAGACTGGAATGAAGCTAGAGTGAAGCTAGAAGTACTTGGAAGGAATTAGAAGATACAAATGGAGTGAAAAGACTGCTTTTAAGGAGAGAAGAGAAGAAAAAAGAATCTTCCCAGGAGGTTTCAAGGAATCTCGATCCGTAACCACTGACCAAAGGAGGTGACAAGTGGAAAACATGCACGAAAATGGTCATCTGAATGTTGAAACGTCACAGGATGCTAGCACATCACGCAGATGTCCATGCGATACACTAGTGTCTGGACATGTCATGCTACAAAACAACAAGAACAGGAAAAGCCCTTGGTTGATGAAAGTTGAAACACAAAGGTAGCTGCTAAAAGGGGTGTTGGAGCATCCTGAGAAGGGAAAAAGGCTGATGCAGGGGCTAAAATGAACCTACTCAAGATGCTAAGGGAGTGGACACTAAAGTGAGTGCAAGAATGTATGTTAAATTGCAAGGGGTGCAATTTTACTCCATTACAAAAAGAAACCTATCTAGTTTTTTTATGATGTTGTTGAAGCCTAACCACCTATTCATCCATGCATGATTTCCATTTGACATCTGAATTTCTATCATTTGATTGTTCCCCACGAACTCCTCAAAATCGATCTATGATTTATATTTCCTTTGGACACCCCCTACATCTGAATTTCTATCAATTGATTGTTCCCAACAAATTCCTCAAAATTTGTCTGTGACTTATATTTCCTTTAGACACAAATTCCTCAAAATTTGTTTGTGACTTATATTTCTTATCATGAATGTGTACTATCACATTGAAATCCCCACACATTATACATGTCTTGTTTGGAGAAGTTGCTATAAATTTTTCAATTCCATCCTAGGTTTCTTTTTTTTATGCATGAGGTTGGGCCATAAACATTTACTAAAATAAAATGTAAGTTTGAGGTTAGGCTTCTTACCTTACATGCTAACCAATGCTTTCTTTTCATTTCTCTTTTGAGGTAGACCGACTATGGTCTCCAAAGTGTGATCATATCGCCTGAGGCACCCTCTGAATCCACTACCTCTATATTCCATTGCCTACACCTCCTTCTAAATAGTTCAACTTCCATGCTACTTAAATTTGATTCCTAAATTACAAAGATATCTGCCCTAGACATCTCCATACAATGCTTGACCAAAGGTTGTTTATTAGGGGCATTTACACCCCTAAAATTCCATGATAAGATTCTCATGGTTCCTCAAGAAGGGAAAACTCCTTCCTTGACCTCAACATTTGAGTGATTTTGACTTGTCCCTCCACATCAACGTCTATGATCCTTTTCTCTTGGTTTGATTTCTTATTTATTTTACCCTTCGCTACCGTTGGGATTTAATTGCTCCATCTTTCTGCTTTATTCTCAATTTTGGTGATGTTAGAAGATTTAGATCCCATATGTACTACCTATGTTGAGCCATCTGGTAGGTTGGTCTCTTCCTCCAAGCTCAATTCTCCTTCTCATATCTCCTCTTCCTCAATTTTTGCCACCACCAAGTCATTCTTATTGAAACCTTCCAAATCATCACTCTTTTTTCTCGTTCTCAAGGTCTTAGTTAACTCATTTAATTCACATCCTACTTCTAAAATTATATCTTTCTCTTCCACCGCTTGCCCTAAGTCACCTTCCTTTATATGCTTTGTTGGCTCTTCATCTTCCATCCTTTCCAAGATTTGTTGTATGAAAACCGCTTGTTCTTGCTCAAGCTTTCCTTCCAATTGTTCTATTTGTGATTGAGTTGGTTCCAAATTTTGTTTTTCCTCTGCATCCATAGAAGGAGTCTCTAGAGATGTATTCTTAGCTCCATTCTCCCTCATCCTAGGTGCCTCACCATCCCTGGAGTCCCTTGCATGGGATTATCCTTATTCTTGACCAAGTGCCCTGCGAATTTGTGGAATAATCTACTTCCACCTTTTGTTTCCAGCAGCCCTCCTTTGTGATGATCTCAATTTCATCCCATTGAGTAGATCTAGGATTCATTTCCACACATATCCTTATATATGAGCCTTGGTTTCCATGGTGATGGTTTTCTTCCACACATACGAATGTTCCAAGTTCATCCCTAATCTATTGTAACGCCTATTTTCTCCAATATTCCAAAGGCAAGTTATCAAATTTTACTTGTATTGGGAATTTCTCCAATTCATACATTAGTGGGTTGAAATTGGGTTCCCAATTTTTGAGATAAAAACCCATCCCCTCTGACATTAGCCATCCCTCTTCTAGAATGGATAATTATTGGGAAGAGATTTAACTCTCACTCCACTCCCCATTTGTCCAACCACCACTCTATGATCTTTTTTGTGGCCACTCCTTGACCGCACCACTTTGCAAAGAAAGTAAATGTGCCTTCAAATGTTTCATTTTTGGCTAAATAATTTTTGCTTGAATTACCATGGCCTTGTTGTTCATAATTTTTTTCTTAATATTTTCTTCTTTTATTCTAGTTTCATTCCTCCAAGCCCTACTTCTCCACCAATTGAAATCCTTACTTGTGCTCAAGCTCCAATTATGGCACCGATTTTGTATTCTTCTCTGTCTTATCCCTAATTGTATGGTGTTTGCGCCCATTACAAAGGAGGGGATCTGCCCTCTTGAATCCATTAGTGGATATCCATTCCCAAATTTTTGTGTATCCTTCCAAGGCCCATATTCCCAATTGTTTTGCTTTGGTGCTCTCCACCCTATTGTTGATGTGATATGTGGCTTTTCTCCATTTTTTCTAGTCTGCCCATACCCATTCCTTGGGATCACTTTCTCATTCCACCTGCCTTGATGCCATCCGACTTTTACCAACCCCTTATTCCTCCTGTCACCACTTTCTTCTAGTATCCATTTGTTGTTTCTTCCCTTGTTGACCATTTTCCAAAATTATTGTCTAATTCCCCATACCTACTACCCCTTTTCCATTCCTTATGGTCATTTTCCTGGTGATCCATGGCCTTTCTTTGGCTCTATGGAAATTTCCTCTTAGGGTTTCAACCTCCTTCCTTGCTATCCCTGCCATTGCTTGTGTTCCTTCACATAGTGTTTACCAACATCTTGCATTGGAAAATCAACATTGATTGCATCTTCCCATGCTCTTGGCCTTTGCTCTATTTCACGATTGCTTGTTATTTCTTTAAACCTTTATAGTGGAGAAATAATAATTAGAAGATGATTTCACAACCATATGATGTAATTTTTAACCTTAAGTTAAAGAATACTGAAAAGGGAGAGATGGTCAAGTTTAGTAATAAACCCAAAACCTAGATCTATTTCTTAAACACCTACCTAACTAACTTGAGTCTATGGGGAATCCTTAACTTAAGGATTGGCTACATACTCGCTTCCAATAGGATTGAAGTCACATACAATCATCCTAGGATTTCAAATATCAAGATGGGAACATGCACTTTCCTAGGTTAAGATAACCTATATAGATACTAGACACCACCATTTTGTCTACTACATCATTAGCAAGGTATATCATGAGCGAGGATTCACAACCTTGATAAATCATTTCCTTAAATAACCAAGGATAGACTTAATGAAGGAATTTCATGTAAATAAAATAGGTCACCTATATATATATATATATATATATATATATATATATATATATATATATATATATATATATATATATATATATATATATATATATATCAATTCAATATGTTGAGACGAAATAGTGCTACAAAAAAGTTCTTTAACTATCTATATACATAATGGTCCCAATTATCAGCCATTTTTATAGTTAGCTTAGCATTAAAATATCACCCATCTTTTATGACCTACCTTAGACCATAGTATAATTTAAGAACAATTAGTCAGTATCAATTCCATACATATAAATTTAGCATAACGACATATTCAAATGTAAAATAAATCCAATCATATAAAAGTATAGTATAAAGGTATCAAAGTATTAAGTCACCATGCAATAATTATGTAGAAGTCCTAATATGGCTTCAAGTGATTCCTACCCATAATATTATTCAATGATATCAAATTTCATAATCATATTATATTATGACATCCTTCTTCATAAAAAAAAATGCATCTATAAGGCCTCGTAACACCCATTTAAGTGTTGAAAGACAAAATAATAATTATAAACTTGATTTAAGCATGACCAATACTCAAGTAATATGTAAGATAGTTGGCAACAATATATTTGTTTGATCATTATATGATGAACTGTACTCAATATAATAATATTCTTAACCATCTAATTTTTTTACCTTGTGTTGGAATCTCATATTCTTATAATAGTTCAATTCACTGACTATATAATACTTATAGTTGTCAATTATTCTAAATATGACCTTCATAGTCAAAAATAAGATATCATGATATGTTATACACTATGATTATAGTTAGTTTATCTTTAGAACAATCTCAAAAAACACCACCATATTAAATTGCAATTATCTTCCATTTAGCATGCAATCATACCACAATTTGATATAACTATAATACCTTCCCTCAGTTCACACGATAGTTCCAATATCAAGATTCTTAAACTTAAGAGTTCAATAGACATCATGTAGTCATTTTAAAGCTTTTACTCGAATAGCCAATATCATTCTTGAATTATATAGCAAGTTGTATTCTTGCATCAAGCAAAGAGGGTACCAATGACACTAAAAGTGTTACACCCCGTGTGTTATTACCTATTTACTATTACCTTGTTTGGTTAAAACGCTTTAATATATGAATGTGCTTTATATGAATCTTGATGGAAACATGATTAATGAATGAATGATTCAACTTGGTGTTTTATAATGATTCTGATGATGAAATATATGATGCATATGATTGTATTGTTATCGGCTAACTATTGTTATGATGTACTAAGTTGAATGTAGGAACAGGTTCAAACCTCCAGAAGAGAGGGGAAGTATCACTCAAGAGAAGAACTTGGTCTGGTAACCTTTAATGAGCCTAATTGATCGTACACACACTCACACCCTAGTTGGTCTAAGTTGATTCAAGTCAGTTAGGGTAAATGGTAAGTGATCTTCAGTTTTGGTTGTGAATGTTTATATTGGTTTATGACCTTGTTCTATGAATGTTTTGATTGGGGAATGTGATTAAGTCTTTATGTCAAGTGAAATTCCTTCCTTGTGTGTTCATATTTATATCATGAGGTATATACATAAAATGTATATATATGTATATATGTACATGTCTACGATAAACTCATACATATGAGTAAATACGTGCATGAATATACGTAGGTATACGTATCTACGCATGCTCATGGAAGGATTACCCATATGCATAGGAATATCGATTGGATGAAGGTGAAATATATATACACTTCGTGTATATATGTCAATCAATGAAAATGAGAGTGTATGTGTTTATATAAAGATATTAAAATAATATTATATATATAATAACGTATATACATATATATTAATATGTGTATATTTTTGTGTATATATATAATTTTTATTTTAAAATATGTTTATGTATTTATTAATTGGAAAGTAATGTATTTGGTAATCTTGAGGATATAAACACATATATATGTATGTATATTAAAGATATAATATATACATATATATATATATATATTAAATATATATAATATATATTATAAAGTATTTTGAAATATGCAAAGCGCATTATTATAGCACTAAATTCGATATGTTTAAAACACTTTAAATAATGCTTAGCACATTATTGTGCTACCTTTAATATTGTTGTAGCTAAAGTTTAACCACAACACATGAATCTTGTGAATAAGTCAAAAGACTTAAAGCACATGAGTAAGGGAAATACAGTTAAAATGTTGCAAGAGGAATAAAAGCATATTTAATAATATTAAAATAGTCTTTGGTTGCGCTATAGCAAAGGGCGCTAAAATATGAAATATGACGCTAGAAATTGAAGAATGTGAAAGCAATAAGAAGTCTAAACTTGTGCCAAAACCATATTAACCCATTAGATAAGCATAAAACTTAGTCAATGTAAAGATGGAAAAAATATAAGAGGGTTGTCGACTTGCAAACCAAGTAGGAAACCTGTAGAAAGGCACCGGTGTCCCTTGACTCAGTAAAAGAGTCATGTTGTCTCATGAATTAAGTCGACTTGACCATTGGAAATGTGAGGACTATCATGTGTTGCAATTTGAGAGTTTAATTAGTTGAGTCGTTGCATGGGAGTAGAAAGGTGACAGAGTTATTAGCTTGTGTTGTAGCCTTTGGATGCTCAAATTTTAGTATATAAAGAGGTGATCTCTCTACCATTTGTAACACTTTTCATTATGATTAGTCTATTGTTATTGTATTATATTTTTTGTGCAAGTGAGTTGGAGAGCTTGAGAGTTAGTGAGTTGCTTTGTTATTTTGCATTTATAATCGTTGAGAGAATTGGTAAGAGGATAGAGTGGGAATTGGGTTGATCTTAGATGAAGTAGCACGTGGGCTTGTGGAATTGAGCTAGGAAGGAAGATTAATCAGTTGGAGCTTTTATACAGGCATGTTGATTTCTATTCCTTTGTTATTTTTATTGGAAAGGTTACTTATTTATGGTTGCCATGTTTGGAAAGGAATTATTTAAATGCATGTTATGATGCTTGGATATGCTTGCATGTTTCTTGGTTGATTCTTGCATTTGTGAAACCTTTCAATTTGGTTTATGCTTATATAGATATATATATCCTATATTGGAATTTATATGATTCTGATTCTATCTATACTATACGTAGTTTTCCAATACTATATGTAGGTTGTCAATACTATTTGTATGTAGTATAAAATAAGAAGTTGCTTGATTTACTTTAGTAGCAATTCCATTTTAAATATGAGTTATTAGTTTGGTTATTCTTGGGGTTAGAATAATCCATGGGAAAGGGGGTAACCTATGTATAGAGTATGAATGGTCAAATCCAAATCGAGCTAGGAAGGTGGGTGAGCGTGTGACCTCCACTCTAAATTCCAAGTGATGAATACTTTGGCCAAAGTAGTGTAAGTAGCCACTGTTTACATTGTCAGTTCACTGTGATCCAGGTTTGCATACTAGGCCGAGATTGTCATATATGTAGGGTGTAGCCACTGTATGGAAGCTCTAGATATGTGGGACACAACACCATGCTCAAAAAAGGCTAGGATTATGAGGCTACCCAACCAATCTCTTCATCAAAGGGTAGGGCAATCTTACCAGTTTGGTAGATGTGCGGGGGACCGCAATAAGTTTGTGGTTGGCGAAAAAGCACTTGAGTGATGCTTCTCCTCATGTAGTTGATGACCAAGATTTAAGGAAGGACATTTGGACCATTTGTATCTCTATGTTCAGTAAGCTAATTGAAGCTATGTATGTAAACATGTATCCATCTCTATGGAAATTGTAAATGTGAAATGTCATATTGAAATTATGTAATGTAAAGTTGTTACTTGTACTAATGAAATGATTCTTGATTATGCAATGGAAAATTTTGAAATGGTTATGTTCAAATGTGCATTTATTATTCAAAGGAAAAGAAAATTTTGTTACTCACAATGTTAGTAGCATAAACTGTTCACTTGTGGGTAAAACATAGTAAAATTATTGTGTAGAACAATGGGCATGTTACAAAAAGGAACTCACAACTATTGTAAACTAATATAGAACTTCCCAAATGGTCACATAGCTACATACATCTTGATATCGTCTCAATATAACTCTTACATCTAGTGTTTCCAATGTTACAAGTATCTAAAATCTTGTAGCTTTAATGACTTAAAATTGACATTGATATCAAGCCTAGGAAAAGATAAATATTAGATATTTAACATTGATAGTATTAATAAAATAATAGCACCAAAAATCTTAAACAATAGTTCACTTAATGACAAGCCTATTAGGAATTGTTCACAAAATGAGATAATATTTATGATCTAATCATTTTTTTAGTTGTTGACTAATTGAACATAATAATAAAAAGCTTCTTACACCACTACTAACTCTAATCTTGTAAGTTGATTCCAACCCATCGAAAATGAATTACTGAATACTTCATTAACCTACACTATATCATTTAATAATATTGATATCATACAATAATTACAAAACTAGATTCCCCACAGAGTCAGTTGTAGGTTGGGGGAGATATAAACCTATCTAAATGACTGAGTTTCCTATCAGTACCCAACCTACAATTGGTCCAAGTGAACTAGTTAAATGGCTTGAAATTTTTAATACGGTCTATAACCCAATGGAGTTGCAGCAAAAAACCCACTTATCAAACTCTTCATTACTCAACTTTACATGATTATCCTGACTGTGATCAGTATGATGTTCTACCATGTATTAAAATTGCCTCCAATCACCCAATCAGCATGAGGAAGGTGATTAGACATCCATTCCCATAACTCACCCAATCAACATGAAGAAGGTGATTAGACATCCATTATTTCCCTATTTTTTGTGAAGTTACAATTTTTTTTGTAAATGTGAATTCACACATGCCCTTTAAACTTAATACTTCTGGCCTTAAAATGTCCTTGTGTTGATGGTCTAGTTGGAATTTGGAACTCCATCCCTAAACCAAAGGAGGGTGAATCTTATAGGATTTGGTGGTAGGCCGCTATCTCTCAGTACACTAATTGCTTATGTGCCTTTGGTAAGAGAGTGGCATGGCAATGAAGACGTATAGAAAAATCTTTACAAGGAAAGCTAGCATTGAAGATAAAGTTGCTTAACTTAAATCCAAACAATATTACTCTTCAAACTTCCATAGCCACCATTGAAACTCAACTTCGTAAATTTGATATGTACAAGGGAAAAGGGGCTAAAATCAGGGCTAGATTACATTGGTTTAAAGAGGGTAACAAAGGTTCTAAGAATTTTTTTAATTAATTGAATTATGTCAAACATAAAAAGGAATACATCGAATCGATACAAGATGAGAATGGAAAGATTTACACAAACCCAATCAAGATCAAAAACATATTTCAGGATTTTTATGAGAAGCTTTTTAGAGAGGGTCTACATTGGGATGATGCCCAATTAATTTTAGAAGATGTCTTCAAAGGAATCATTCCTAGAAAGGTGGACCAAGAGTATGGTCGATATTTTGACCATGACCTTTCCATTGAAGAGTTGGAACATATTGTCTTCTCAATGGCTCCTAACAAAAGCCCAGGGATTGATGGACTATCAATTGAATTTTACCAAACTTTGTGGTAGCACATTAAGGAAGACTTTAGTTTATTTGGAGGCTATGAATCAAGGATCATTGAGGCCAGACATTAATACAGGTCTAATCAAAATTCTTCCAAAAGGGAAAAATACATACCTCATATCTAGATGGCGGCCTATTACATTGCTCAATACCTCATATAAAATTATTGCTAAAGCCTTAGCCACTAGGATTAAACTAGTGGCTAAAGGGATTGTAAGACCTGAACAAATAGGGTTCCTTAGTGGCAGGTTTATACTAGATAATTTAATCTTGGCCTAGGAAAAAAGTGAATGGGCCCAACAAATAGGGAAAAATGCTTTATTGGTCAAGCTTGATTTTGATAAAGCCTACGACCAGATGCGGTGGAGGTTTACTATTAAAATACTATAGTAGTTGGGGTTAGGTCCTAAAATATGCAAGCATGTTCAAATGTTTTTTAATGAGGCGAATGTCCAACTGATGATCAACAATTCAATGACTGATACTTTTCCTTTACAACATTCGATTAGATAGGGCTTCTCTTTATCACCTTTTCTTTATGTTCTAGCAACTAATGCTCTTGGTTATTTGCTAGAAAAATATAATCAAATGAATTTGATTAAGGGCATTTATATTCCCAATAATGCAATTGTGTTAAATTATCACTTTGTTGATGACAGTGTGTTGTTTATTCATAATTCTAAATCTAAAATTGAAAACGTTTAGTAGGTTTTAAATATTTAATGCGAGGTTTCGGGTTCTAAATTGGCTCATCATAAAACTAAATTCATAATGTTACAATATGATCTTGTTCCAAAATGAATTCCTAAAGAGTGGATTCAAATAAAACATGGGTAGATTACAAGGTATCTTGGTATACCCTTTGGAATAGGGGTTATACTTCATGATATGTGGAGTTGGTTTATCAATAGATTGAAAAATAAAATCTTTAATTGGGGGAATAAATTTCTTTCCCTAGTTGGTAGAATACAATTGATAATCCAAATTTTTTTGGCCTCCCATGTTTATTATTCCTCATGCTGGATGCCTTCCAAAAAAGGCTACGAAGAATTAGCTAAACTCATTCGTCAATTTCTTTGGTCAAACTAGGATGGAAAAATGGGGGTTGGGCCTTTTGGCTACATTGTATACAACCTAAGTGCAAAGGGGGGTTGGGCCTTTTGGATTCCAGGACACAAGGGATTTTCTTATCTGCTAAGTGGATAATATGAGTTGTTTCAGGAGAAGAACAATGGAAAATTCTAGTTCAACATCGTATTTCAGTGGTTGTAATGAACAACAAGTGGAAAAATGTGGGATGGCTGGATAAAATTATGCTTGCCCTTTTTTTTGTGTTAAAGCTTCTTTCCCATTACAATCTATATGGAAGGCTTGTCAACAGGTTTGTGGGTTTCCAAATTGGAAACATGACTCCTTGCAACATGGTTTCAACTTTGCCATGTCTTCTATTTGGTGGAATAAACTTGTCCAATACCATGGGCAACCACTTGTTGTCACCTTTCCTAAGCAAGCACTTTATCTTTTCAAGAAAGGAGTGAAACAATTTAATGACATGAAATTTTGATTCCCTAGATTGGGATAGTTGGAAAGATATCAAGAATGTATTCAACTTAAACAACAGGTATAAGGGCTTCATGTTCTTCGTCAAATCACTGGTTTCTATGGAGTTCCTTATGAAAATATGCACACCCTTACATTGCAGCATGTTCAAGGATTGGTGGTGGATTTATAAATATCCTTTTTTATTCTTCCCCTTGAAGAAGACTTACTTTAAGCTTCTCTCAAATATGAAGTTAAATCCAAGACTCAATATAAAATGGAGTTGTAATTTTCAGGAAAAGAAATGGAGAAGTTTAAGTGCGCAAGTTTGGAAGTCTAAGGCAAAGGCCAATGCATAAATTATGACTTGGAAAATTTTACATCATAAGCTGCCTATAAGGGATAGGATAAAAAGTTTGAAAATTCAAGGAGCTAAATGCCCATTTTGTCAGTGAAGTGAAACTATTAAACATATTTTTTGGGATTGCTTTAGAGAAAAAGTAAAATGGAACACAATTTTTGGTCAGTTACCTGTTTTGTTTGATCATGCCTTACGTTGGAAAGAAGCTTTATTTGGTGTTAAACTTCATAATAATATAGTTGTTGATTCTATGAGATAATGTATTTTGCTACATTTAAGGAAAATGATGTTTAGCAGTGTTTTCTAATCACATTTTGCATCCAGAAATAGATATTCTAAAGTGTTACTCTGACATCTTGTTTCAATTCATCATTTTATGCTTGCAGCGGAGGATGAGGCTCAAAAATGGTGATATCAACAAGCATTTGGATAAGATTAAACTTCATTTTTTGCAACTACACGTAGGGGAACTTCATGGTGGCAAATATTTACAAAAAAAAATTAAGTTCAAAGCGTAATACTTTGTTCAATTGAGTTTCTAGTTGTATTGGCTATAAGTCGTAGTTGTGTAATTGTAAGTGTTTTTCCTTATTTTGAGCTTTGTCACTAGTGGCGAATTTTGTATTGATTGGCTGTAAATTCTCAATGGGATAGTATTATCGGTTTTCATAGTTATGTATGCTTCATCTAGTGATGTTGTTCATTTTAGTTGTCCTTCTTTCTTCAGTCCCTTTGTTGAACTGTAATTTATTTAATTTATAATTCTTCTTCCAACATTTTTTAATAAAAATAAATAAATAAATTGCTTAAATTCATTAATAAAGTTGATACTTTGATGAGAATGCAAAACATATATTTTTGTTTACCACTATCCTAAAACTGTGAAAAATTAATCACCCCACATTTTTTTTCATAATCCACAATATATAAATAAATACAAATTATTTAGGCCAGAACCTATCATAAATCTAAATCTAGCTCCCACGTGATGTCATTTTCATATCCAAGATAAGTTGTAGTCCCCACAAAATCGATGCTTTGGTGGATGTCAATCCAATTTAATCATTAAGGCCTGCCCTCCAACTACCCATTTAATATAGTCGACTAGGGTAGGGTCCCCCATCATTCACACAAGAAAGATATGCTTAATAATCGACCCTCACTTTTCACTAAGGACAGAATCCCTTGAATCTGTTTCCTTCCTTTTCCATTCAAATATCTGTTCTTTTTATTTATCTTACTCATAGCCTCGGGTGGGTTGTCGGCACGGTAAGATGAAAGTTAAATTATTTATTTTTTAATTATAATCTAAAATAAACTTTGAAATTAAGAATATTATTGTATATTAAATATTATTTAGTAAGATATTCTTTTGAGCAACAATACAAGAATATGATACAAATTATGTCCTCAATGAATTGTAATCATCTGCGTTGCTGAATTGACCGTGCACTGATTGCAAGGTTGAATGGATGTGAAAATTTTGTTAAGACATTTACAATTAATACATAAAGAAGATATTTAAATTATGTTGAGTGAAATGTAAATTGATTTTTTTTTTTCAAAAAGTTTTATTAGATGCTATGAAATCTTAGAATGAGAACTTTGTAAGATTCTAGAGTTTAATATACAACATATATTAAATTTCATTTCATAAGTACATGTACATACACAATACTATATATTTAGAGTTATTATAATGTATATAATTGGATGAAGGTGTTAACATATGGCACAAATCCTTTAAGTTAGTTATATTGGATCTTGAATTACATTAGATAATTAGAAAGCACACATGGGTTTAGTAGTTTACTCCTCCATTATATTATTAGGAGGATGTATATATAAAGAAGGTGAATATCATCGTAAGGATATGCAAAGAGTGTGTTAAGTGTTTGAGATATCTTAGAGATATAACATAGAGTGGCTTTCCCATAAGGAGTATTATATGGTGTTGTCCTACCTTAAGGGTTTATTATATTTCTATATATATTGGATATTAGGGCATCTTGTCACATCCCATTCAATTTTCTTAGTTTAACTACTAAATTATTATATCAATTTTTTAATAACAAACAATTAGGCACCTTTGAAGGATGACCATGCAAAGTGTACTAGAGGGGGTAAATACACATTTTACAAAAACTTGTCCAAACTAGCACAAACCACGTAAAATTATATATTTTTTTTTAATAACTCAAAGGTATCCCCAACCCTCGCAACAAGCACTCAAATTTGCGACTCAACCCAACAATCTCAATCACCCTTGCCCTAGTCTTACTTTTTTGCCAGGTTTTGGGGGAGGATGAGGCAAGTTGAGGCAAGACTAGTTCTCGAAAGGCTAAGACCGCACCCGACACGACCCTAACCATTTTCATCCGGGGGAGAGAATCGGTCTCAAGATCTACATGGGATGAACCCAAAGCCCTCAACCAACTAAACAAGTTAATCAATTATTACTTTAAATTTTACGTGGTAGGACTTGATGAGGATTTTGGCTCCATGGTTCCAAGGGGAATCCAATACATTAGTCAAGATAAAATATCATCCAAAATATTTTTGAATTTTAACCATTAGTTTTTTTGTCAACTAATTTATTGTTGAATATAATATAAGTATCTTGAATTAGAATTGTTATGCTATCAAACTATTGTTCTCACTAAAATTAGTGGATTGAGTTGTAGAGAGAATTGCTCACATGTTTTTAAGAGAGAATTGCTCACATGTTTTTAAGAATATTGTAAAAATATTTATGGGTTTTGTTGTATGTTTTTTCTCCTTTTTGAAACATATTGAAATTTTAAATTTGGCTAAGGAACATGAAATTTACGAATGTTTAAATGCTACTCTATTTCACTGTAATCAACAAATTATAAATTTTCAAGTGGCATATGATGAAAATATGTGATTTCAATGGGTAATAAGGGTATTATTATGAAATTGACTAAATTTATTAATTGATGTTAGCCCTCAACTAATTCTAGAAGGGTTTTGGATTTGGGAAAATATCAAAGGAGGAAGTAAGACCTATTGTCCCTAAATTTACCTAGTTTGAATAGATTTAAGAAATTTTTGTTGTATTGTAGGTTGGATCCCTTGGTGAGTTGATCCATAAACATCATTACCTTGGAAATATATTATTTAAGCAAAAAATTAAAGGACTAAATGTTAGTTACAAGCTTGTCTACTAGTATTATTTACCTATCCTATTGAATGTCCAATTATCATAGTGAGATGACTAGGACATTTTATACTATAAATATTGTTGTTGTTGGTTTTCATTCTTCAATGCATTGCTTGGTTTGATATACACTCTCTTTCATAATATATGTGATCAATGGAAATTTTCAATTGTTGTGTGAGCATGCTCGCTTGTTAGTGATTCACTTAGTACCTAGGTTTTATCATGCATGTTGTCACATACTACTACATCCTTTATGATGGGTCAATCTTCTGCAAAGGACTAGCACGAAGAAGCATAATGCTTCATGGTAGAGTGGATATCACCTCGATGATGCTCTCTATCTCTTCCACTTCAAGTTATGGAGAAAATAAATGGAAGAGGTTTTGTAATGCAAGTGTTAATGTAATTGTATATCTTGTGATCAATTGATTGAAAATATTAGATGACTCTTATTTTCTTATATTGTCATTTATAATTTTGAATTTGTTATGGAAGAGTATGACTACTTTAATTAGATGGTTGCATACATCATCAATTTGGTTTCAAGGTGCATGTACTTGCATCTATACATAAACTGATTGAGTTTTATAGTTATTCTAAAGTATTATAACTGAACTTATGTTAATGATAATGGTTCTAAAATTATTTTATATGAAAAAATTAGTTTGTGTTTACCTCTTTGATTTTGAGTAGCCATTATGTTTAATTATTCATTAAATTATATATTTTATTTAGTGATTGTGAGTAGATATTACACATCTTGGCCCATGAATGTCCCTTGTGTTGTGTGTAATCTCTCTTCTACATTATTTTATTGTAATTATTATGTGTGGGTCTTATCACACAGCCAAATTGTTAGAACAAATTTCAATTTTGACTTCTATTTCATTTACCAGAAAATTATCTACATGTTTCTTAAGTTTTTAATGTCTACAATTCATTTGGTTTTTCCATAAATCCATATCAATTTATAATAATCTATTTAAAATCCTTATTTTTTTCAACTTGCACCTTAAAATAGATAGAAAGTAGTTGAATTAATTGTGAACAAAAACTAAATTATGATAATCCTCTTAAATTTAGATATTGTTGATTGAATAAAATTTCAACATAATTATAGGTGGCTACAAACTTCTAAAATGTTTCCTTAAACTTTTTTTTTTTAAAACTCGATAAGCAAATATTTTTTATAAAAATAATATTACTAGTATTTTTTGGTTTTTAAACTAAAAAATTCAAACATTTAAAAGAAAAAGAGCATGTTAAGAAGCAGACATTACTCAACATGGTGTTATTTAAGACTTTATGAGGATGAGATTCTCTAATTTTTGCATATTTGAGTGTTTCAGTTCTTATTTTTATATGATAGTGCACTTGGTTAGGATGAAAGGAGTGAGGTGGGTAAGTGATTAGGGCTTGAGGTAGGGTCTTATCCTAGTGCAATGCATGTGGGAATTGATAAGTTTACATTGAAAGGGAAAATAGATCCATGTGGAAGAGAGGAAAAAGGGACAACTGGAGTTCCTTGGGTCCTTGAAACAAGTATGTGGTTGAAGGACAAAGACTACATGGCTATGTGTTAGGTGCAACAAAGTTAATTTAATAGAATTTCTCCCAAGATCTTTTAGAAGTGTTAAGGCATAGGGAGAGATTAAATAAATTTCTACATTGGGTGTTGGGGATATGTTGTCACTTCCCATGTGACTACAATTAGGGACTAGATGTAAAGATTTTTCCTACTAAATAGTAATATTTTGGCATGGTCTCTTTATTGGATGAATAGGGATTGCTCTTCTTTTATCCCTCTTGTATTTCTATCATGGTTTATGATTCATATGCAAACTTTTAATTTTCTCTAATAGACCTTCTATAGATTTATCTTATAATATACTACTCTTCCTAAACATAGTTTCCACTATGAGCTAATTGTATAGTGACATGGGATGATAGGGCTTGTAAGTATATTATGTTGCTCTACGACTTAGGAGGAAAGTAAGAATAGAAATAAATGTCACCTTAAATGATCTCTAAGATGAAGGGTGTAAAGAAACAAGTCCATTATTGTCCCAATTTATCGATATTCATGTTGGATGGAACAATTAAGTATACCTTTTAAAATTATAAGATTATACATGTAAAAGACTAATATAGTAAAAGAATACCTCTTAATGAGAGGTAAATCATGTGAAAGCAAATAAATAAGATATAATATTTTTTTAAGAACCATTAGTTCCCTTGAACAAATGTTAAAATTGAAAACCTTCTCCAATGCAAAGATCTCATGCAATGAATGTATCAAAAGGAACATTGGGTGTAGTTAGATTCTCAATGTAATTAAAAGAGAGAAAATAATTAAATTTAGGGAGAAGTAAATAATCATGCAATAGGGAAAATCCCATAGGGGTTGTAAGGAGGGTGGTTCAATATGATAAAGATATTGTGGGGTATAGTAAGGAATCTAAGTCACTTTTATAAATTTTAATCATAGCTTTGTTGCTAGTTCAAATAGGTAGCAATGCATTTTTTATATAGTCCACCCAAAAAGGATATCCTAGTACTTCTACCTCACTCCATGTCAGTCCTATCAAGATAATTCACTACTGATTCAACTTAGAATATCATATTAATGTTATTTTTATTCTAGCTTCTAGTCCAACTTCTCACTATGGTGGTAGATCCCCTCTTCCATATTATTGAATGCATGTTTTAAATTTGGAAAATACCCTACTACCTTCCTCTCCCAAGACAATTCCCCCAACTTTTCTTAAATCTCCTTTGTCTATGGATGAGATCTATCTCTTGCACCAAAAATGGTACTATTTTATCCTCTTCAATCCAACTATGTCCACTTATATTTTTAATTCCTCTATCTTTCATCAATATACTCAACTTTTGAAGTTCACCCCACTCGCTCAGTATAGATGTTTGAGAGAACATAAGTTGCAACATATTCAAGATCCAACTAAAATATAAGTTTTTTTGTAAATAATCTTAACTTTATATTCTTATGTGGTCTACAGACACTAAGCAAACATATCCATACCAATTGTAGGTTTAGTTGGAATTTTAATGATAAAGTTAAGATTTTCTTTGAGATAGCCAAAACAACCAAGAAGGTCAACCATTCATGCATAATGATCTATTGTAGGCATACAATCTAGTAAGAGTTAGTTATTCAATTAAAGTACTTGCAACCTTCATCAACTAGCATGGCTGCAAGTGATGGAAAAATTCTTAAATTTACAAAACTCAATAAGCAAAAAAAAAAAAAACAAATGTTGGTATTTGTTGGTTTTCAAACTAAAAATTCAAATAATTAAAAAAATCAGAGCATGTTAAGAAGCAAAAATTACTCAACTTGGTGATATCAAATATTTGATGAGGAAAATATTCTTTAAATTTGGCATATATGAGTGTTTCAATTCTTATTTTTGTAAGATAGTGCATTTGATTAGGATGAAGGTAGTGGAGTGGGTTAGTGGTTAGAGCTTGGGGTAGTAATAAGGTACTCTAAAAGGGGAAAAATAATGATAGTAATTGTTACCTATTTTTCACTCCAAGCTCAAACAGGTAGAGCTGGATGAAGTTCATCATTATAGGTACATAAATTTTCATGTTTTGCTGATTAAGTGATCATTGATCATCATTGGGATCATCTTACATATGAATCGTAGTTTTATTGTGCAAACATTTAAAACAGAAAATTGAGACAATTTGCATAGTGATGCTTTTATTCATTTTTGTAAAAAAATGTTGAATTCCACACAAGCCGTGGAAGTAACTTTTGGATTTTTACAATCAAATAAAGAATGCATAAACAATGGTATGATATACAACTGAAAATAACGAAAGCATAGGGTAAAAGATGATCCGTCATTGCCTGGAATGACAAATCGTTGACGGTTGAGGTTCAGTTGTGACGTCAGTTTTAGCTCCATTTCCAGCTCCAGCTCCAGTTTCCAGCTTCAAAGGCATTTGCAGGAAAAGATTAAAATGATGTTAGAGATGGTCTCTAAGCAATAACGGATCAAATCCTATCATATGCCTACGCTACTGATAGGAATATAAGACACAATCGATCAGGCATCCATCAAATGGTTGAAAAAGTCAAGAAGGAAGAACATAATTCAATAGAAGTTTTTAGCTTCTTTTATTTTGCTAACATGTTTGTTTCAATGTGTAGGAATAGGTTCATCATGTTCGAGATCATTATCATCAGATATGTGGAGTAAAACGGGCTCCCACAAGGGTTGAGCCTGACATATCAAAAGGATACACTCTTAAGTTACATACGAGAGTTCATTAATATTGTCAAATTAGTCGTCAAAAGAGCTAAAGGAATAGTCGAATAAGCAGCTTTATTTCAAACAGATTTAGGAAAAGCAGTTTGAGCATATAGTATGACTTTGCTCTTCATTTCAAGAAAGGATCAATCAATGTTGCACTCATCAGTTTCATTTTCTGTTTATGCTCTACTTTATATTTTTCACATTACATCTAAATAAAGTGTTGAGCCTCTTTGCATTGAAAAGAAACAAAATATTCGAGTGTTGGAATGCTTTCATAAATCATATCATCGTACATAACAGATTTGCAACAGTCCAAGTTTTTACAAGTTCTTCAACAGAAAGCAACAAATTATGTTTTAAGTCAACATTCAAGAATAATGGAAGATACAGATGCATCATCTTTTATCAAACTGGCATATAGTGTTACAAGTGTTAATGAGACAGCAATGGAGAATGAGTTTTTCAGCATTAACATTAAATGGAGTGCCCGTTTTCAATGGTAATCACTATTTACAAGATATTCAAAACATCAACTACAAAATTTTCACTTCTTTAATGTTAAAAGATCATCATTTCATTAAAAATTTGTTTCAGCTCTGTTTGGCATTTTTACATTGCATTTTAATTAAGTGTAGAACCTTTTTACAATGAAGAAAGGGATTACATCAAGAGGCATTCAGTTGTTTCTTATAATTTCAAGGCACTTATATAGTTTAAGAGACTTGATGAGGAATAACAAAGTGAAGCCATATCAGCATGCTACAGTTTCTAGTTCATAAGATGCACACAGTCAAGAGAACATTTCACTAAAGGCCATATTCAATGGACATAGCTCAGGCCATACAAAGTGAAAAATATGGCAAGAATATTTACCAGTCATTCATTGTAAAATCTGTTATTAATGGTGGAATAGTATTTGCGATCAGCTACTATAAGTGTATGGAATTTAAAGACTTGTATGCTTTACGGAAGAATACAACTTTTGTTTCCAATGATGACTTAGCTGGAAAAGCAGTGATCAGCTAGTAAAAGCTTGAACCAAGTGAGACAGCAGTGGACCAATCAACATGAAAGGAAATTTATCAAATACAGTTGATTAAACCGCAAAAATAAAGAGTCATGAAATGGCTGAGTAAGCAACAACTTGCTTAAACAAAGATCATCAAAGTACGGAGATGAGCTTAAGGCCTACAGTAAAGATAATGCCTTTGAGTATGCATAGTGAAAGAAATAATGAGAAAAGAAGTGGCTTCCAAATAGACAAGATACACAGTATGTTTTTGCTGTTGCTTTCATAAAGGGATAAACAGTATGATTTTTCTTACATTCAGATGCCTTTAAAAAGAAAGTTCCAAGAGTATATTAAAAGCACTGGTGTACATCAACTCAGATTGATATTTGCAAAAATATATTTCTTCTACACAGAAATAAATGAGGATCAGCCCACGATTACAAAGTATTCATTTTGAATTCAGCTCTAAAAGTAATGAAGAAAATTCTCAAGGCTGTACAAACTTCAACATGCAAGAGCCATGGAGAAGTAAGAGTTAACAGAGAAGGGATGCGAGTGTAGGAACTCCAGTGTGTGTTGCCATAGTCACAGCCTTGTATAACCAGAGGTTTTTTTTTTCAAAATGAATAATTTACAGTTTTGAAGCGAGCCACTGGTTTCTTTTATTTCACAAGTGCAAAGATAATGATATATTTTAGCTGGTCAATAGAGAGATCTAAACAGTAATTGAATATGGTGCATAGAACAGTTTAGATCAAAGCACGCATAGTAAGAATGTGTGGGTATGAATAATACAAAGGAATTTATGTATTACATATTTATAATGAAATACCCAGATACAAAATAGAATACCCACAATGGAGAATGCTACGGTGTTTATTCTAATTTTGTTCAGAAATGCCTTGTGAGAAAAGACAGCTGTAAAAGTATGATATGCAAAAGGGCCGCATTATACATGTTAGAGTTTCAACAAGAGCAGCTCGTGGAAGTGACAGAGGTTATGAATTTAAGGTCACCCCTGTGAGAGTTTTAAACATAGCGGCCATGGAAATAGTTTAAGCATAAATACAGATCAATACATGAGCCACAGCCAGATTTGTAAGTGTTTATCATCTCAGGTGAAGCTTTAAATAAGCATTTATTTTAAGAGGGAAGCAAAGAGACAATGGAGCTTACCATTTTCGCCTTTAGAAGACCAGATTGGCCGCGACTGAGTTGAGTTCGAGCATTGTTTTTATATAAATCTAGCTCAAATGGCGGCCAGAATAAGCAAGACACAGAGTATATCAGGAAACAACAAAGCATGATGAATTTCGCCCAACAGTAAAAGCTTCAGAAAACCCTACTCAAGGCGGTCGACTTCCTCCAGAAGTTTCTCTTGGTCAAACGCAAAAGAAAGATAATGATTTTTAGGGTTCGATGGTGTTTTGTTCATTCACCCTAATTCCTCTTTGTATTTTTTTTGTGAATAATTCTCAATAATCATTGTGTTTTATTCTCCCCATAGTCACGTTTTGAAGTCAATAAGTCAAGAAATGGTCGGCTTTATCAATGATGGAGTTTTGTGCTAAAATATTATGGCAGAGTATTTAAATCATTGCCAAAAATATATGCTAAGGATGGTGTATAAAGCTATGAGGGGAGAATAATATTTTCAAATGTTGCAAGTGAATTATTCTTATTTATTTATTTGCTTTGTATTATGTAACCTAAATTAATTAAATGATATTTTATAAATCATTTAGTTAATTTAGTATTTTAAAATGCAAATAAATAAACGTTATGGGAAACTATAGGTGCTTTCAAGTTTAGTTTTATTCCTCATATTTGTTCGCATTAAATAGTGTAAATGAATTAATTAAGTGATGCATTATACATCATTTAATTAATTCATCATCTTTAAATGCTGATAAAGATGTTATGTCAAATCACAGTTTAATTCAGTTCCACATCAGTTTCGACTAAAGACTTAAACGTGAAGGTGGAGTTCCAATGTGCATGGGCGGATTGATATAAACGAGGTGGTTTTTGCGTGCTCTAGGCCACTTTTTTAGGGATTTCAGTCTAGTTTCAGTTGCAGATCGATTTCATGCTTTATGACGGCCAGTTCGAGTTTGTGTTCACTCATTTTTGCATGAGTTTGAGCCACTTTTTCAGGGATTTTCACTTGTGCTCGGATTTCACATTGTAATTGTCATCTTTTCACTTTTAGATCACTTTCAGTTGCTTATTCATGCGCTTTGGAGTGCCCTTCATTTTGTATATATTGAAATTTTTTATCTTTTTCAATTTGGTTCTTGTTTTCTACCTTTGCCTTTAGCAAAGAAGACTATCTTGTAACTCAGCATTTTACAGATTAATACAGTAGCAGGTTATTACAAGTTAATCAAGTTTCATTAATTTGTAGAGCTTTCCTTTTACCTTTCAGTACGCTAAAGTGTTTTCCTTTAGAATCTCAGGTGTCATGCTGTGTGAATTTGATAAGGAATTTATCATGTTTAATCTCAGAAACCTTTATTTTCCCACCTCATTTCATATGTGCTGGTATACAATCAAGTTTGATTCCACAGGTTGTATGTTGTGCTTTTGGCTTACTTTACTATTTTAGTTGTGAAGACGTTCTTTTCCTTCGAAGATAGTAATACAGTCAAGCCTTCATATAAATTATTTATGTGGTTAAACTGTTCAGATTTAGTTGTGCGAATAGGATTATTGAAGTGTAATTGTGAAACAGGTTGCATGCAATACCATCATTAGGTGCATCACCAAGGTTTTAGTTTCAGTTTCATGCATTTAGCAATAGTTCTTCTTACCCTTTTCTCAAAGAAAATCATTCAAGTACCTAATTGATCGTCATATAGGAAGCCGGCCTAGAATCCAGAGGTTCTATCTTTGCCATAGGATTACCCACAGCCTGAAGATAGTTCCCATGTTTCAACAGATTGTTGAATTTAACTATTCAAGCATTCAGGTGCAATCTAATTGACAACATTAATGTCACTAAAATAATGGAAGAACTAGCCAACCTCAAAATTGATATTCTACTCCAATTGAACACCTCTCTAGATGAGATACAAGATAATAAGAAAACTAATGAACCATTAGCCATCTATTGCCCATGGCGTAGAGATAAGCTTCCACTCAAAGAACTCCCCTTGAATTAGATTGAGTTATGTGGATTTTTTTAAAGGAGCTATCCTACAAATGAATGTAGTTTGTTGCTTGAGATTAAAAACCACTTAAAAAATATATCATAGGTTGAGAAAGAACTAAAATTCATTGGGAAAACAACCAAATTTCAATTTTAACCAATATACTAGATAGTTTGGACCTCAAATTCCCCCAAATTAGGGACCAATCCAGTGCTCTAAACCTTGGGGAGGTCCATCTCCATAAATTCCACCTCAATGGAGGTCACCATGTACTTTTCCTTTAAGTGGATGAATCCATCATGGACGATTCCTTAATCAATTCTAGTAGCCATGGTCACCCCAACACAATTAGGGACCAAGACATTTTGGAAATCAACCACAAGCTCTATTCCCTGGATTGTCTCAACAATCACCAAAAACTTCTAGTGAATTAATAAATTAACCATAATTACCTACCCAAACTATACCCAATCCAAATAATAATTATCCATAGAAAATAGTTTATAATGCATATTAGAATACTACACCAGTAAGTTTGATAAAACTTAATGATATACAAATACACTTCTACAAAATTCAATAAAGAATCATTTCATAGATTTAATTGAGGTAGTAAAAACTCTACTTGATAACAATGATGCAAGGAAATATCTAGGAAATATATCAAATCTAAAAGACTCTAAAGAAACTCCTAGTTCAATATCGATCCCCTTTCTTGAGTGAGTGTGAAAATCTATTATTGCTCTAAAGGACTCCAAAAAGATTTGTAGGAATCTAATAAGAGAGCTCCCAAAAATTAACATCAAAATTCCTCTACTACAAGCCATCAAAGATATTCCTAAAATAAATCAAACAATCAAGAGTTCATGCTTAAAAACATTGGAAGGAAGAACAAGTTACCAACCAACATCCACATGGGAGGAAAGATTTCTAATATCTTTTCAGGAAAATTGATTTCGCCAAAGTATGGATACCCAAGCATTCCTATCATTTTGGTGGTTATAAAAGGGATTCCAATTTCAAATGTATTGATTGACCTAAGGTTTTTCATCAATGTGATGATTGTAGATGCATTATCTATGACTAACATGTAGCCAACATCCACAAGTTTGCAACTAGCTAACCAATCAATCACTAAACATAAAGTAGTATTGGAGGATATTATTGTCATAATAGATACTTGAGAGTACCCTATAGACTTCCTTATCCTTCAAGCCAAGAAGAAAAGACCAAGATACCCAATTATATTGGGCCAACCTTGGTTAGCCACAACAGTAGTCCTCATTGACTGTCAATCAAGAAACATGAATATTTCTAATGGGACTAAACTAAAAGAACTCTATCTAATCACCTACTAAACCTTCCATACAATATGACAATGAATTATGTATAGATAATGTTACATATTCAAATGCAGAAGATGCATCCATATTGTTTATGGTGACAATAGTGGAACATTTGGAAGAATACCATATACAAGAAGAAAAGATGTTTATTTATGACTCCATAGATTTCCAAGAGACTCCTCGAAAGTGTTTAACTATCCTTTTACATATTAAAGTAAGAAGTTTTCTAGGGCATGCTAGCTACTATAGATGGCTCATAAATTTTTTTAGTAGAATTACAAATCCACTATTCACTCTATTGAAGAAGGATTTTGAGTTCAATCATGGACAAACCAAAGTAAAAAATTCTTTCGAATCCATTGAAAATTCCTTGATTTCAACACCTATTAAATGACCCAATTAGGAAGAACCTTTTCACATACAAATAAATGTATCTAACCAAGCAATAGAGGTCATCTTAGGATAAACAACCATTTACTATAGAATGTGATGCTTTATGAGAGAGAATTGGAGTTATCTTGGTATAGAAGGGACATCTCATAGCATTTGAAAGCATGAAATTGAAATATTAGAAAAAATATTCTCTATCTATGATATAGAGATGTTAGCTATTATGCTTGCTTTGGCCAAGTCCCAATAATATTTGGTTTGTGGAAGATTTATGGTGAAAATAGATAATAGTAACTTGAAGCTCTTTCTTGACTAACATGACTTGACTATAAATTTAAAAAAATGGGTGAGCAATCTCCAAGCTTATGATTTTGGCATAGAGTACACAAAATGAAAAAAAACGTAATTGTTGATGCTCTTTCTAAACAACCTACTCTATGTTATACTTATGTTATTTCTACCAATTGGAAGGTCATTTTATGGTAGAATGTGTTTAAATACATTTTTTACTAATATCTTTCGTGGCAATGTGAGGGAATATGGATTTGTAGTAGAAAATTTTCTCATTTGGTATAAAAATAAAATATTCAGTTCCTAAATCCTAACTAGAGGAGAGAATTTTTCATGATGCACCACTATTGGGCCATCTACAATTTTACAATACCTATATTAAAATAAGGTAAATGTTCTCATGGAAAGGCCTAAAGAAGGGTGTCCTCAAACACATAAGATAATGTACGACCTATTAGCAAAACAAAGTAGAAAATTCTTTTCTAATAGGCTTGTTTTGGTCATTGTAAGTGCCCAAAAGTGCATGGCTCGATATGGAATTTTAACAATGATTTGGTAGTCTACCCTATGACCTATGTGACATAAAGTACGCTTCCTATTAGTATTTTATAGCTTGATGATAATTTCCCCTTATTTCTTGGCCTCTCATCTACCTCATTCAACCTTTGTTTCAATCTCCCAACCTTCACACATCTCTAAAGACCTTTTGTAGAACTTCAACCTTTGGGTCACTTGGGAGACCCAAGAGTCACCTAAGTGACCTAAATTAAGTTGTAAGATTACTTGGGTGACCTACCCAAAAATAGGCTACCTAGACCCAAAAAATAGATGACCCTATCATGTTTGACAAGTTCATAATTACTTCAATTTTGACCATTTCTCCACCATTTTTTCTTATGATTGAGAGTTTTCTAGTCCTAGTTGTGCCTTCAGTCACCTTGACTAATCACCCTCTTTTATTGACTCTTGATAAAATATTTAGTTTTTTATTCATTAGCTCTCCAACTTTCTTTGCATCACTTCCCCATGATTGAGAAGCTTCTTACCTAGTCATACCCCCTTTCTTTTGGCTTTTAGGAGGTTGATCATTTGTATTTTTCCCAATTTCTTACTAATAGCTCTCATTTCCTATTTTATTGATCCCAACACAAGGATAGTTTATCACCCATAGAGATTCAATTCATTGCATTGTGACCACCTACAACATCCATATTCTCTTACAAGTCTCTCCTTTTTCCTTTTTGCATAGAAGCTTCAAAGAGCTTTGTGTACTTTCCAAGTAATCTCCAATTTCTAGATACAAAGCTTCCTCATCCCCATTATCATCAAAGAGGAGGTTCCAATTGTAGTAGAGGAAGACATGAAAGAAGTTGGACTCCTCAAGGATACTTGCCAACACAAACACCACAAAAATCTTCTTGGAAGCTTCATAGGTTCCTTATTTTGTGTTAAAAATATTTTAATATTAATTAAAAACTTCAAATTTGATTGAGAAAATTAAGACTTTGTTGCCTCCTCTTGGTTAGAATAGGATTTGTACTTGCTTTCATGGATTAAAATATTATTTTCTTTATATTAGAGTAGTTTAGTTTATTTAAATTTGCATAATTTGTAAACAATCTAACTAAGCAAACATCATTTTAAGATATAAGGTTAGCTCATAAACCACACTCTCATAGATATTAGAGAATAATTAATTTTTTAAGATATTAGAGAATATTAGACTAGGATAAGAGAACACATAATTTAATTTTTTTAAGATATAAGGTTAGCTCATAAACCACACTCTCATAGATATTAGAGAATAATTAAACATCATTTTGCAAACAAGAAATGCAAATCATAGCTTATTGCGAGATTTGATAGTGTAACTTTGTCAAATTAATAATACCAACAATAATCAAACCATCCATCAACATCACACTCAATCCCATCACGGAAACATAACATACCACATCAATAACCTTGTTTCCATCCATAATGTTCTACTTTCATGTGAAGTGAACAACTTCGTGGTCTCACTCTTGCTTGAATGGTTCTTGCCACAAGAGCAAGAGCGACTCAATGGGTGTGTTTTAGTAAGGGTATAACATGTGTGTTGTCTAGATTTTGACTTGCTCATATGGTTCTTGAGTCAGTTCTAACCATCACAACCACTGTCTATCCAAAATAAAAAATGGGAAAGCTTATCAATGGATTTCATTATAGGCCTCACCAAGGTACAAGGAAAATATTGCATTTATTATAATGGACAAACTAACAAATTATGCACACTTCTTTGTTATTTTTTCATAACTCAAAGCACATCAAGTGATTGATTTAGTTTTTAGAGAAGTATTTAAACTACATGAGTTACTTAAAACTCTTTTCCATATTAAAGAGTAGATGCCTTATCTCTTTTTGGAAAGAACCATTTCTTCTAATTAGTACAAAACTCATTCCTAACTCAAATATCATCCCCAAATAGAGATAAAGATAAAGTCGGTTAAAATATACTTGAGGAATTATGTCTCAAATCAATAATCAACTCAGGTTAAGTGGTTAGATTTGGAGAGTATTGCTACAACACTACCCACATATGTCCATTGGTATGTCTCCATTCATGGAATTATATGATTATGATTAATCTTCATAGATATCAGAGTATCAACAATTGGTGACTTGGTGGAGCATAAATAGAACATATTGAGGTCACTCAAATATCACCTTTAGCAAGCCCAAAATTGACAATTTTTTTATACAAATCATAACCGCATAGAGAGGTCAATTGCAGTGGGAAATATGACCTTTATGAGATTATAGCCTTACAAGAGAACCTCCATAATAATTTGTGGGGTTGAAAATCTCAAACCATGCTTCTACAAGCCTTACATAATCTCTAGGAGAGTTGGTGAAGTTGCATATGAGTTGGAATTACTAAAAAAAGAAAGATTTAGAATGTGTTTCATGTGTCTCACCTCAAGGGGACAACATATCACACTGTTAATGGATTTTTGAACAATGAGGGAAAACTCATATTAGAACTTGATGGTATTATTGATACCAAGGTGAAGAAGTCAAGGAACATAAGCATTATAGAGTATCTAGTTTATTGGAAGAATTCATGCATTGAAGATGCTACTTGGAAAGGACCAAAGGTCTTATAGCATCCAAATCTACATTGTTTGAGGGAAAACAATTTTTACAAGGATAGACTTTTAATATACCTTATCTTAAGTATAAAGATGCTTGTGTCCTTTCTAGACTTGGGTATGATTTTAAATTCTTATATTATCATTATTTTATTTCATTCCCCACTCCCCCCTCAGTATTGGATATCCTAAAACCTTGATCCTTGACCTTTTTCTCCATTGTTGTTTACATACCCATAAAATTTCCCTTCTTGGTCAATATTGGATAGATTCCAAAACCCTAATCCATGACGTCCCACTTCCTTATTGCTTATGGAACCATATAATTTTTCTTCCTTGTGATCTCGCTATCCCCACCCCTCGATCCCCACTTCTTCTAGCCAATACATTCTTATGATTATTGTTTCCTCGAACTTTTGATATGCACTTTCATGGAACCTTACCATTTGAGAAGTTCACCACTGCCATGGTTGACCAAGAATGCCATTAACAATATTAAGTTTGAATATGATAAAATGGTGGGAAAATTTGGATTCACACCAAGCCTTTAACCTCTATATAAGTTAGACAACTTCATCGATTTGAGTAATTTTTGGACACCATGTAAAAAAACTCAAAATTAAAGAGTCAAGCATTTGTGCTCATCGATTCAATCTAGGGATGAAAGTCCTTAGGTTTTAAAAATTTATGGATGAAACCCCATTGGTTTCTTAGAGTTTGGAGGATGAAACCCCGTTGAATTCCTAAGGGGTATTTGCACTTCAAGCTTAGTGGATTTTTAGCATTTGAGTATTTCATCATTCTAAATATTTTTATGAATATATTTGTGATCATTGTAATCTTTGTTACCAATAAAACAATTAAAGCAACAACTCTTGTAATCATTGTATAATTGTTTGAATGAAATACTCTATTCAAGAACTAATTTAGATGTGCATATTTATTTGTTTTATGCGGGTATTTTGTAGCTAAGCATTTTGTATGAATGTTTTAGTTGATTTTCACTGTATTATTTCATATTTGAGTGATTTATGTGAATATTTTAGTCTAGGGTCATTACAAACGAAACTAATTTTGAATTCCTAAATAATGGAAGGATCTATTAGGTGAAGATGCAACATGAGAATATGAACAATTCATGCAAAAACGTACATAGTTGTCAAGCATTGAGGGCAACACTTTTTCAAAGGGGATGGGCATATGTTATGCCCCTAATAGTCTATCTCCAAAGTGTAATAAAGTTAAGCGCTTGTGGCATGCTTAACCATAATATTTTCATTTATTGGTTCTATTTATTTTCTTATGTTGACCTAATTAGGATGAAGGGATGGTTTGCCCAACCATGTCTATAAACAAGGAAGAGAAAGACTCTTCCAAACCATCATAAGTTGTAATATTAAATTTATTTATATTTTAATTTTTAGAGGTGGTCACCCCTTGAGATGATATGATATTTTCTTTCATTCTCAAAAAAATCATAACAAAACATGTTCTCTTGTAACATAGTGACAACAATATTGAGGCATTTCTGAATACCACCAACTTTCATATAACAAAAAAAGTAGAGAAAGAAGAAGTAGATCAAACAAAGTAGAAAGTAAAGTTTAATAATTTGTTAGAACAAGTTTGCACTGAAGAATATTTCTATGACTATTAACATCCTATGTAAAGAAAACAAAATATTTTGATCTTAAGGCAACTAATAAATTATCATTATCCTTCCAAAATTTTGAGGTTTTTAGATTTTAGTGTCATTATAAAGTTACGTTCATTCTTTGATCATAAAATCATGTATCATTATTTTCTCTCTATATATTTTTTGAATTATTACAAAAAATTAAAATATCATAATTCATAGAAATTTCTACAATATTTATTAGTCTAAAATAATTGTATTTATGTGTGCTAATGCTATTAAATTAGCCTAAATCATACTTAAATACAATTATACTATACTCACCTTTCAAGACAAAAATAAAATAAAAATAAAAATAAGAAATTAGACCTAAATTTAATGATCAATAGAACAAAAAAATTAATCTTTAAATACTAAAATATACATTAACCTAAATTTAATTATTAATCCAAGAAAAAATTATCTTTCAAAATAAATATTTTAAAAAACCCTAAATTTAATAATCAACCCTAATCCAAACAAATCCTTTATACACTAAAATATACATTAACCTAAATTTAATGGTCAATCCTAACAAAGATTTCCTTTAAATACTAACTACATCTATATATACAACCTTCAAAGACACGCGTATCCAAAATCTCCTTTATAGACTCTTCCTAAAATTCTAATTGAATTTTACAACTAAAATTTGTAGCACGACGGCCGTCAAATTTAGTATGTTATCAGGAGAATGGTCCAGCTGTTTATTTTTATTTTTAGAACGATAAGATATACCTTCGCTTACGGAATACGTGTTTTGAGTGCATGAAAGGTCCCACGCACTAATCGAAAGCGTGAAATGGAATACGAAGTACAGGGGGATGGGGCAGGCAAACACAGATGGCGTCCATGAGTAAGGTGGGGGAGAGAGAGCAGAAGAATTGATTAGAATGGAGGTGGTAAAGAAGGTGAGCAGGCAGTGGTCGGCGGGGAGCAGGCAGTGGTCATTGGGGAGCAGGCAGACAACGCTCTCGGGGAAATGGAGGCTGAGCTTCGGGAGGCAGTCCTCGCTGGACCCCAACAAGAACAAGGCGATTGTCGACGTGGATGTGTGCGTTCCCGAGCAATTGGACGCCACGATGCAGATGTTGTTCCTCACTTGCAGAGGCGACGCGGAGGGCGTGGAGGCCCTACTCGATCACCACCACCCACCACTCGATGTCAACAGCGCTGATTTTGACGACAGGACTGCGCTGCATGTGGCTGCTTGCCAAGGTCACGCTCATCTTGTCCATCTCTTGCTCTCCCGCGGCGCCAACGTCAACGCCAGGGATCGCTGGGGCAGCACGGTATCATTTTCATTCTTTTTTCTTTCAGAATTTCAATTGGAATAATCCCCATGCGGCAAAAATCAAAATTTTCTTTCTCAGAAAGTTATTTATTTAAGAGGCTCTGCATAAACATTAAATAAGAGGGAATGCTTCATTGTTTTGAAAAATAAAAATAAAAATATTGGCAGTTTACAATATGTATAGGCTATTAATGCCACATTATACTTATAGACTAACACTATGAACATACCTCACAAAATATAACAAAAACTTTTCAGAAAATGTACATAACCTGGGAAATCATATGTCATAACTTATCGCAACTGTTCAACCTTACAATAATAAGGTTAAACGAGAGTTTTATCCAGTTTAAAGATGAATATACCACTGTAGAACATGACAAAATATATCAATTATCAGCGTCCTTTTCAGTGCAGAAATTTCATTGATTAACTGTATAGATCCATCCACATTTGCAACATCCACAGGTCTAGAAGCCTCCTCACTATTGATCTCATATTTCAAACTTACAGCACTGGTATCATCAGTATTAGTATAATTCTGAATTCTTTCATATTCAAGTGGATCCTCATCATTTTCATATTACATTGTGTTTCTGGGATGGGGAGAGCAGGAAAAGTGGGGACACGTTGTAAGGACGGAGGGCCTTTTTTGGAGGACGGCAATTAAAAGAAGGGAAAGATTAAAATGTAGGGAATTTCAACATTTCATATGATAAGGCTTTCATAAACTGTATTATATAACATTAAAGCTGAATTAAGCATAAACACAGTCAACATATAAATTAACTAAAAATCATTGTTATAATTTGAGATTTCATTGTCAATGTGCATATACAACAAAAGGATGAAATGTTATAACTACAGAATGAAAAAATCTAGAAAATCTGAAAAATAGTATATTCCGTAATTCAGAGCATATTTCTTGATTGGGCATTTTATTAAATTGGCAGCCATACCTTTCTCACTTTAAATCACTTTTAACTCTTAGTTGAAAGGTTTTTAATTCTTAGACGACTAACTACCATGGTATTGCTGTACTTAACTAATGCAATATCATTGACATTAAAATCCCGCAGTACTGATGAGGCATAGCACTGTAGTAGAGGTTGTTTCAGATCTATATAAAACCAGTCCAACCACACAAATTGTACTATTGTAGTTGTATATGAATGAACTGAAAAGTCTGGTATACAATCCAAAATTGGGTTTATGAACTTTTTTGCTGAAAAGATTATTGATATTCATAATTGCTTTATCGTGTATTTTATAATGGAGAGGAATATTCCTTATATAGAAAATTACAAGACGATGTTTCTAAAAAGAAACCATTGTAAATTAAAGCTAACTAAAGCAATTAACTGAAAGATGCTAAAACAACTTACGTGTAAATAGAAGTTACTAAAAGCAGACTAAGTTAACTACAAGTAAACTAACAACTAACTAAAGCTAAGATGATCATTAATATTACATTTAATATTTTGATATTTGCCACATTATAAAATTTTCTGGTTTCAACTTTCTGCCATGATGACATCATATTCACAGCCATTATTATTAGTATTATAGCAATGACAAAAGTACCAGTTTAAGCCAGGTGGTGGTGTATAGACATAGCTTTTACAAAGGCAGTCAACGTTTCATTGTTTCATTCTTTAATAAAGAGGTCAAATATTATGGTACAGTACACTGTATAGTATCCCCAAATCGATCACAAATCCATTTCAGAACATTTGACTGAGTATTTAAAAAAACTGAAATGGCTGTCCAGGGACGGCAGGTGATGTCAACGGATGTCCCCAGCTATTTCCAGATGCCTCTGGCTGGCAGACAGTCATTTTTGTGACATTTCCAATGTGCCCCCAAAACATTATGGGGATGGGTATGGTCAGAAAAACAACGGGAATGTTTCCCTGTGTATCATAGCTCTCATAATTTGTTTTTCCACCATTTTTCTCTATATGAGGCCACCTCTTTGCATTGAATTATATCCGTTGTGTGAAGGATAATAATTCCTTGATTTAAGAGTTTGTAGAATTTGTCTTTAAGAATATTCATTACCATTGTAATCTGCAAAAACAATAGAATAGGAAAGGAAGTCTGTAATTGAGTCTTTAATAAGGTAGGTTCTTTTTCTTATGAAACACTTACAGTACACATGTCCTAAGTCTCCACCCAAACCATAAAATTTAGATGATAAAATAAGCCACAGTTTTTTTAGTTCTTCACTAAAACTCTAATATGACCAAAGATAATTTCTTGCCAAGAAAAACCTTGTTAGAATTGACCATCCAAATATATCACCTAAAAACATACTCCAAATATTTCTAGCTAGTTGACAGTCTAAACACAGATGCAAAGTAGACTCCTCAATGTTGCTGAAGGACGAATATAAGAAGTAAGATCAAAATCATTCAACACAGATCCTACAGCAATTTTTTTTAAAGGTAGTAACCATCTAAAGCATACCTTTCTGGGTTCTAACCAGGGGGACCAGATATGGTTGAAGATCTACTGCTAGTCTGCATTGAACAAATTATGGTTGAAGATATACTTCTAGTCTGCATTGAACAAATTAAGGCCCTGCATATTGTTTAATGACCAATCATCTCTTGGGAGTCAGACAACATCGAGTAGATCTTTTTTATAGTCACTTTGGTAAGCAGCGAACTATCTTTCCAACTTATATTGTTGAATATCATAGTGTGAAATAACATACTGATAGGAATTATTATGCCATTTACAGCTTTAGTCAACATTGAAAAGGTTCTTCTTTGTGAACCAAGAATAGAAAATTTTGTTTTTGTTTCCTCCTATGATATCTATCTCCCATTAACAAAGAGGTCACCAATTATTTTTATCCCTTTGGAAGCCCAAAACTTAACAGAGCAGCCTCTTGTTAGAGAGAATGACTTGTTAGTCCATGCAAGGTTATACCAATTGGATCTAAAGCGGAAACAATTATAATCCTTTCTAGAAAAAACATCGTGCCCAAATAACAAATGCCTCACAAACTCCCAATCCCTCTATATACTGCAAAAAATGGTAGATCTAACAAGTTTTTCTACCTTTTTAAAAAAAATCTATATCATGTTGTAATGTCCCCTTTTGGGATCACCTTATTCTTTGTCCTGAAATCACAATTCTAGATGAAACCAATAGCAGGTTATAGTTGAAGATATAATTCCCTACTTAAAATTGAGATGATGTAAATCTGGTTATGGAAACTGCAACCACATTAGATAAATATGGCATACATAATCCATGAAACACATTTAATTCTAGGTCTAAGAGAGATTATATATATCATTATAATGAGTTCTAATGATTATGTGGGCTCAACCATAATTAGGATTGTAGTAGAGGACATGATGAGGTGCCCCAAGTATCCTCTATCTTAGGCCCAACAACAGGACCTTATCCTCTGTGGCCTCATGTGGTCCTTATCCGAGGGTCCTTAACCATCATCATGAGTTGGTGTACCTAGTGAGGGCTTTACACCGTTCCCCTCCTTTACGCCAAACCCTCCTCTTATGATTGAAGATCCCTCTTTATTTACTTGAACAATTGATTCAAGTGGGGATAGTAGGAGGGGCTGCAATAGGGTGTCCTTGATCCTCCACCCTAGGCCTAAGGATAGGACCTTATCCTCCTTGGCCTCATGTGGTCCTTAACCGATGGTCTTTAAGCATCATCATGAGGTGCCATATCTAGTGAGGAATCATTCACAGTTCCCCCTCCTTGCATTCCTGGGGCTGCAATAGGGTGTCCTTGGTCCTCAACCCTAGGCCCAAGGATAGGACCTTATCCTCCTTGGCCTCATGTGGTCCTTAACCGATGGTCCTTAACCATCATCATGAGGTGCCATACCTAGTGAGGAATCATTCACAGTTCCCCCTCCTTGGAGTCCCGCCTCATCCCTTCATGACCAATTATTTCCAAATCAAAATCATATCACTGTTCATAATATCAGTAAATATATGCTACACTGACACATAATACGATACTATATCGGTGTTTAATTGGTACAATTATATATTTGATAAATAAGCATAAAAGTTAAAACAACTATCTCTGCATACCACAAAAATTGATTATGTTATTATTCTGCTACATATATATTCCAGATTTGATCTTTTCCAATTGCTTTGCCATTCGATCTGTTCTCAATATTCAGAAGATAATGCTTAAAGAGAAACAAATAGATTAGTTTCAATTGAATAACTACTAATAAGGATTAATAATTGCTGCAAGCATCATTATTGCATAATCGTATTATATATATATATATTTCACTATATATCATGTATATGTAATTCTATTAAACTTCCTTCCCTTATTATATTTAGTGGCTGCTGTATTTTTGAATGTAGACTATTATTTATTTCTGATTGCTTCCATATCAGCTTTTTATTAATTTCATTCTATTTCATATTCATTCTCCTTCTATATTTCATTCCCTATATTTCCTTTTCTTTCCACACTCTCCTTTATTTATATCTTTATGTCTCTGTTAAGGAAGACATCCTTCCAAACGGACATGTCCCTTACATTGATCGCTGCCCATAGCGGAGAGAAATAGAATCGCAGCTTTAATTAATCGCTGCCCCCCTTTGATCATTTTAATCGCTGCCTTTAGAAGAATGTATTTGTTGCTGTTAATTAATAATAACTGCCTTGTAATTGATCAATGTTGATTTGCTGGCCATTTGGGAATCGCTGCTTCTTTTGTATGAAACTTAGACCTTTTAAAGACTCTAATCGGTTTCCATGTAATATATTCATTGCTGTCTTTTGAATCATAATAATTATTATGTGATTAGTGAATGGATCGCTGCTCCAGTATATATATATATATATATATATTATTTTATGTTTTATATATTTATATATTAGTTTCATATGTGTATTTTATATTATTATTTTATAATAATTATAGTTATAATAATATCAAATTGTTAATATTTATATTATAATATTATCTAATGATAATTATAATTATAATAATATTAAATTGTTAATATTTCTTTTTATAATTTTAATATGTATTTTGTTATTTATTTTATTTATTTATTTGTATTTCAATGTTTTATACTTTGTCATTTCAGAGGCATGATACATGTGGATGGAGACCTTTTTAGCTTCTATTCTTTTTGGGGACAGCTAGAGTTATTATTCCTTACCAGAACTTTCCAAGGTTCTGGTCCCTCTAAAGCCCTTTAGATCCAATTTATAGCTAGAGTTAGGCCTTGAATGAAAGATGCCTGATCTTAATGCATAGAAAATAATGACTAGAAACTCAAATTCTGGAAATAGCAACGATTAGATTCTTAATCATATTCATACTCAATTAGCAAATACGCAATCACAGAAACCACAATGTGTTATGCACTCGCTGATCAAATATAAAGAAACACATAACAATGATCCAACACAATTGCAATCATAGATCTCAGTTATAGAATCGATAGTTCATAAATGCTCTGCTCTGGATGGAAAGAGGCATACAAAGGAATAAAAATCAATTATTACAGTGTATGTGTCTCCCACATAGAATGATATCACGAGATCACTCATATGCTGGTCACACTGGTAATTCCACTGTCCACCACACTGCCACGGTTCACTTCACGGGTTGAGGAATGTCTGAGCAGGGTGATTGTAAGAGTCAACCAAGGATAAGGCATGACTGTTGGTGACAGTGGATCCGTGATGGAGCAATTAGAGTGACAATGTCTGGCACCTTAGAGTGGTGCCTCCTTGGTGACTGTGACGACCTAACCCTTACGTGAAATAAATTTTTTCTTAATTTTACATCACACAAATGAAGATAACGAGTAAATAACCAAAGTAACAAAAATTTTCTTTTCTTTTAATTGAAAATACTTCAACAAAATACAATTCAATGCCTTTCATTACAATAAATAACTTTTCCTTTTCAAGTAAACATCAGAGTAAGAATACATACAAGTACAAAGCATAACTCATTGAGCTTTTGGAACAAATAGTTGTAAGAAGGTCCAGGAGTTCCGCCTTTCAAATCTTGGTTCATCAATAGCCTGTTGTGGAGGAGAAATATCACTCAGGTGCTTTTCCGCCAACCACAAACTTATAATGCGGTCCCCCACACATCCATTATTCAATGGATGGCCCTCCCTTCGTCGAAGGGATTGGTTGAGTAACCAATATTGTTAACCAACTAAGCATAGTGGTGTGTCCTACATAACTAGATCCTTGTAATTCCCACAATCCCGAACTATTATGCACTTAATGGACCATGGTGAACTGACAATGTAATCATCGCCCGATCTAGGAGGATGTAGGTACATTAAATTACTTTGGCCAAAGTATTCTAGTTCAGTAAACGATTGAGTAAGTCATCTATCACATACACTACTTAGGGCCGATTTGACTTAGGGCTATCTTACACTACGCGTAGGCTATGTCCTTCGATAGGTAATCAGTCACCTCAAACTACCTACAACATTCTATCTATTAGAAATGAAACAGTCTACAAGTGTCTTATACAATCCCTTCTAATCAGAAAATCTTTATCCTAGGAGTACTCAAGCTTACCTTAGTTAACCTAATAACTTAAGCTGAAAAGACCTTACTTGACTTTTCCTTCATTTCTATCCTAGTAAATATTAACTAATACCATCATATTCTCCTTATATGGAGATCATACAAATAATGCAATTTCACACAAATATGCATCTTTAACCTTCTCACAATTTACTTCCTAGTACAATCAGGTAAGTATTTCTCATAATAGCTCATTTTCTCTACAATCTAAAATGCAGACTAAGAAATGACTTTCTACCTTTGTACATACAGTAAACACAAAGAAGCTGATATATAGCAATCAAAAACAGAATTGAAAGATGAAGAATATCTCATGCCTGAATATAAGCTTTCCTTCAAATGATGCGATTTCAGTCTTCCTCTTAGCACTTTAGCTCAGTTTATTCAACTAGTAGTTTTCCTCTCAAGCTGCTATATTTATTACACAGCATAAACCCTCAATGTTGATAGAATTCTCACTCAGAATTATACTCTATAATGGTGAATATACAGCTGTATTGAGACAAACTTAGAATTTGATAATAATGAACTGGTAATTCCTTTGTTCTTAGCACTCAAATATGAATATGATTTCAGAATAATGAACTTGTGAGACAAACTACAGAAAACAGATGAAATTCGGATTTTTCAAGTGATTCTTGATGAATGAACTGGGCGGCTATTTATAGAGTCCCCAGCCCAACAATTTTCACTCTTGCAGGCATGTAAATTGACAAAACTACTCTTTGAATATTTCAAAATGAAATGTGGCAGATTTCCACACTTACTCATAGCTTAAAAGAAGTGAATCGACTTCCAGCAGATCAGAGAATGTTTCAAACTTGCACATGTTAAAAATGGAGGGTCGACACCTATAGGCATCTCCCCAAATATGGCGCGATTCATGAAATATGGCGGGTGATTCATCTTGTAGAAAAGGTCATGGTTTATTTTTCAAACACCTTGCTCATTTACTGGCTGAGTCGACCCATCTCATAATTGCGTTTGAATCATTCATACTTCTAGGTGCGCATTATCCAGGTGCGTATTTCTCAGTGCTATTTTTCCATTTTCATGCATTAAACGTTTCAATAGTTGAGAAGTCAATATTTTGATTTCAATAGTTTGAGACATTAATATTTCATGTGGTAGGAAATATTTCAATTTCCTATGTTTCAAGTGATTTAAATTTAATTGAATAAGAATAGCCTGATTCATGGTTGGTGATTAATAATGGTTGGTGATTAATAATCAGCTGAAGGATATTTCATCAATTTCCATAGTTTAGACTTTAATATATACTCAAAGTGGGATATAATCTATTATCCAATTAAGAGATTTATAATATTAAACTATATATATATTATTTATATATATATATTAAGTAACAATTAGAAATACATATATATATATATTTCTAATTACTCTTGTAATACATATATATATGTATATATTATTTTACTATAATATATATATATTTACACAATATATAATATTACATATCGTTTAGTAACCATATCGTAATCTGATATGTACATATATACATACATGTATATGTAAATTGTTAGGCAATAATAATATCACATTATTAATATCCACAGATAATAGGTAGAGTGTGTATATATATGCATGCACATACCTGTATATACCTCAGTGTACACATATGTGTATGTATACCATATCGACACATACGTATGAGCATATCCATCGGCCGATCATACCCCTGTATCGATATGTTTATACATATGGATACGTGTATATACTATATACATGTGTATACATATCCACTCAACCTATTCACTTACATACATTCATGTTATCCTCACAATGATCGTAATACAGTAAGTCAGATATACAAATAAACATCATTCACAAAGCACAAAGTAAACAAGACTCCTTAAGCCTATAGATGACTTATCTAGACCAACATAACTGACTTGGTTCTCCCCAAACTATAATGACGTGTGTGTATGCTTAGATAGTTAACATTACTGGTTAAACGACCAAGCCCCTCTCCCAAGTGATATTTCCCCTCCGCCTAGAGGAATGGTTCACATACCTGCATCCACTGACATAAACTCACGACAGTCATATGTTCACAACAATAGCAGTATATATAAACATCACAAGGTAAATCAACATGATTCATTAACCTCCTTATGCAGTATTTCACCATGAATAACATCAATTGAAGCAACATGAAATGAGACAACCATTAAATGTAAAACACTCATATTGATAACAAGGTGCAACATATCTTATTCATTCACAAAATTCTCTTTTACAACCATTTATTCCCTATGCAGTACTAATATCTTAGTAGCTATACAATCGGGGTGTAATAGTGACAAATCTCCTGAGTGCGATTGTTTGTATTCACGGATGAGCAACAAAAGTTCCTTTGATATGCAAAGTGGTCTGTTATGTAGCGCTCTTCGGGTCCTTTAGATGGCGCAGTCATGTGAAGTCGGCCAAAGCCAGAGGCTCGGCTAGAACGATTTAAGCTATCACCAACCCTAATCAGTACTTGGTAACAAATGGAATGAAATTAGTTCTGAATACTTGTAGAATAAGGAATGGTTCACAATTTGCTAGGCTGAGATGAGCATCTCACTTGGTCGATGACTCTATAGGGGTTTTCGTCCCTGCACAATCAATCGAGAATAAACTCCATAATCGTGATGCCTTTTCATAACAAAAGATCTCACATAAATAGGAAGTAGTGGCGCCAACCCAAGGAGGTCGGCCGAACCTTACTTAATTTTAAATGTAAATATTATTTTTAATAATTTAAATTTATATTATTATATAATTTCTTATTTTAAATTTTTCAAATATGAGTAGTGTTGAAAAACACTATTCTCCCTCCAAGTAGAGAAGTCGGCCTCATTCAACATGGGGGACATGACAGTCCTCCTCGCCTAGGTGTTACTTGCCCTCAAGCAACTTCAAGTTCGGATGCTCGAAAATCTCCACACCTTCCCATGCTGCATCTTCAATTGGAAGATTCTTCCATTTTACCAAGTACCCCGGGATGATCTTGTTTCATAGCCTTTTCTCCCTCACATCCAACACTGTCTCAGGTTCGAGTATCAATTTGCCCTCATCATCAAGAGGGGGCAACTCAACTAAAGGAGCAATCTGCTGTCCAAGTGCCTTTTTTAGGCATGACACATGGAAAATGTTATGAATTCTGCTGCCTCGTGGTAATGCGAGCTCATAAGCAACTTCCCCAATCCTCCTCACAACCCGGTAGGGGCCATAAAATCTTGGTTTCAACTTT